>ML109333.1:6871-53500 GCA_003697995.1 Taxidea taxus jeffersonii | reverse complement strand
TTTTTTCTCCCATTTAAAAAATTAAGGTATAATTTACATACAGTACTATTCACCCATTTACTGGACAGTTCTGCAATTTCTGACATCTACAGTCATGCAACTACTACCTCAATCAAAATACAAAACAGTCCCTATCACTTAGCCTCTTCTGGAGGGTCATATAAATGGAATCATATATCATGTAGCCTTTTAGGTTTGGTTCTCCTCACTTACCATTGGGCATTTGGGACTCATCCACATTGTCAGGCATATCAGTAATTCATTCCTTTTTATTTGTGAGTAGTAGTCCGTGGTAATGCACTACACTTGATCTCTCAGTTTCTCAGTTGAGGGACACTTGGGTTGAGCAAATTTGTGTTGTGTGTTCTGCAAGGAGTGAGGTCCATGTTAACAAGACCCTAACTCTCAGACCCCAGTTCTCAGCCTAGATGTCCCCAGAAGGATCAACTGGTTTCATGTAATTCTAAATAACTATCTTTTCATATTTCTTGTTTGCTAGCTAGCTTTTACAGAGCATTATATTTGTAGGGTTGTGAAGTGACACAAAGTAAATAGAGAAAACTATGGAACTTAGAATTGCAACCACCTGATTCCAAATTTAATATTGAGCAAGTTCTTTAATCTCTCTAACCTGATTGTAAAAGGATAATAAGTACATCTACTTCCGGTCTTGTTGTGCTGGTGAAATGAGGTAATATATGTGAAGGAAGCAAGCAGAGTGCCTGGAACGTATTAAATAATAATGTTAGCTCCCATTCAGACTTCAGTCTGTGTTTTTATTTTGAGATATTTATGTATGGATTTCAAAATGTTTTTTCTTTGGGTTTTTCCCCCTTCTTTTCCAGTTTCTTTTTTCTTTTCTCGCTTTCAGGCAGGGAGTTGGCTGTGAGGGAGACAAGGGGCAGAGCAAAACATGAAAGCACCCTGTATAGTGTAACCTTTGTTACACTAAAAGCCATGACTAAGTGTTTAGCAGAAATGTAGAGAAAGATCGCCCCTCTGCTTCATAGTAGTTCTTCCTGGGGGTGGGAGAGTGGCAGGAGGAGTGAAGGATAGATAGTGAGGAGGAGCTGGGATGAGAGAGAGAAGTACATCCTAATAAGGTCCCAAGATGATAGCAAACCCCCCCCAGAGGAAGACCCCAGAGAGGAAAAGGAGCAGGGCACACATCTAGCAAAGTCAGACTTGACTGAAGAGGAAATTCCTGTGCCTCAAGCATGAGCCGGGGTGCCATCTGGGCCTGAGGCGGCCATGCAAACAAGGATGAGGGACATCACAATAGCATTTTTGAGGAGACTAATGACAAATAACTCTCACCCTCCCCGCTGAATTTGAATACTGTGTATGTTCCCATACAATCAACCTCAGGAACTGAGTGGGCGTCAGAAGGAAAAGGATCCCAACAAAGATCTAGAGTTTTTGCCCCTTTTTCTTTCAGTCGAATGGAAAAGATGCCAAAAGCCAGAAGCTGAGTGAGAGACAGTATAGAAAATTTTATCTTACACACCTGAGCTCATAAACTCACTATGGTAATAATTACAGAGATAGAACACAGACATGATTTTCCCCCTTACACTGTTTCACTCATTTATCAAACTGAGATTCGTAGATACTGTAATCAAGGAAAGTGGTCATAAGGAAAGCTGATTTTTATAAGAAATGATGAAATCATTATAATCCTAAATTAGCATAAGGAAATTAGTCATTTCCTCATGAAAATGCATTACCAATTTATACTGCCTTAGTTCCTTGGAAAAGGAAGACCTTGGGGAAGTGTTATATTTTTTATAACAATCTCCATTTACTACGGGCAAACACACAGAAAGTAAGATGTTTTACTATGCATATAATTAATTGCTTCTCAATATTTGCTGTCATTTTTATCACTATTTACTTATTCATTCATTTGTTAGTTCACTCACTCACCAAGAGCCTAGCAGTTTCCAGAGACTATGGTCAACACATTAATGTCATCTGGATATGTACAAAGTCTTTAAGTACTCTAATCTGACCCTTCCTTTATTCTTGACATGTATCTGACCTCCATTTTCTGAGGATGAAAATCAGGCCCAGGGAACATGCCTAAGTCCCTGACAGAGTTCAAGGGTTCAGACGCCTTTCATTAGGAGGAAAGAATTCTAAATGGTGGGAGCTCCACTGTTAACCTACAGAGAATTCCCAGAATCCTACTAAAGGCACTTTTAAAAAATAGAGTTTCTGTAATAATGGAAAGACATACTAACACTGTCATTCTACTTATACCGTGAGGAGCCCCTGTAATAGGACAGACTGACAAGTCTGTTTGGATAAATTAAGAAACACCCTGAAATAAAACTGACAATCCAAACATTTGAAAAGAAAAATATTGCAAATATTTGGTGGTTGCTTTCTCTAAATTAAAGACTTTTATTATTTGCTGGCATCATGGATGATTAGAACAAAAAATTTAAAATATCTAAGAAAGAGTTCTTGCTTAAAACCTTAAAATATATTTAGGAAGGCATCAGAGCTTCACACAAATCCAGTCTTCATTTTTAAACTTCAGATATTTTGTTTAACCAACTCAAACTGACCCTGAAGTTCGTAGGCCTTTGTTAATAACTTCCCAGAGAAGGCAAGTCTGCAATGTTAGTTGGGCATTGCCAAGTAGTAGTCATTTACACAAGTAAATTCTCCTTGCGGCAAGATAAAGTGCCCAGAAACAATGAGGATGCTAGTTTCACTAACAGCAATCTAGGTGGAATTGGTAAATACAATTTGGAAATTTGAATTCAAGATTAAAAGTTGCAAGATCTTGGAGCCCCTGAGTGGCTCAGTCTTTAAGCATCTGCCTTGGGCTCAGGTCATGATCCCAGGATCCTGAGATCGAAGCTGGTCAGGAAGCCTGCTTCTCCCTCACCCTCTGCCCCTGCTTGTGTTTCCTCCCTTGCTGTGTCTCTCTGTCAAAATTAAATAAAATCTTAAGGAAAAAAAAAGTTGCAAGATCTGAAAATTAGCTCAAATATGTTGAGAAATAGCTGAAAAAGAGATTAGACACGTGCAGCCAAGCTCAAGGTTGGGACATCTTATTTATAATAATACCTCTCCCCTTCCCACCCCCCACAGAAAGCAGCCTCTCTCTTTGGCTCATGGCAGCTCACGAGTATAAAACTAAGTAGCTGCTGGGATGGATGTTACTGGTAAAACAATCACCTAAACAATGTAATCATGTAACCTATGCTGCTCTGCCAACAGCGCAAGGGAAATATGATCTGCTGTATGGAAACTTAGGTGCATAGATCTTGGTTTCAGATTCCTCATTTATGAATCGAGTGTTGAACTCCATCTCATCTAAACCCTATGCTTGTACCCGTTCTAAATCATTGTGAGGTAGGACATAATCACCACACACACTGAAGCAATTTTCTCTGAATTTAAGAAGTTTCCTGACACTCAGGAGTCTTCCATGTCACAGTTCCTCCTGAACTCTTTTGGCCCCTCAGCCACATAATCAAGTCTCAATCCATGATGTTCAATATTAAATAACTGTTGCTGAAGTGACTTCAGAAAACAACTATCATGACTCAGAAAATTCAGGGAAACTGCTTATAAAAATGCTCTACTACAGTCCAGTGATTACTTGTATTTTGAGAAGAAAAGGACCTCTGCTTCATTAGGAATAATGTCAGGAAATGTTAGGAAAATAAATCAGTTGTATTTATTTAGATGGAAAGCTATAGATATTTGATAATACATATAGTCCTATAGATACACTGAAAACATATATTATATACTGTCTATAATAAATCTGCTTAATAGAAAGGGTAAAAGTAAACAGATGGAGAGGTATCTGCCATGTTAATACTAATCTAAAGAAAATTGGAATAGTTACATTAATTTCAGTCAAAGTAGATTTCGGAACAAGGAAAAGGATGAGGGATAAAAATGGACCCCACATAAAGGAACCATTCTCTTAGAAGGCATGAAGATCTTAAATGTGTATTCACCCAGCAGCAGACTTCTATGATACATGAAGCAAAAGCCTAATATATCTGAAAGGAGAAATAGACCACGTCACAATTATATTTCGAGACTTTGACATTCCTGTCTTGGGAATTGATGAAACAAGTAGGCAGAAGATCAGTAGAACTATACATGACCTGAACAGCACAATCAAATAGGTTGATGTAATCGATATTTACAGGGCATTTCACCTGACAAAAACAGAATACACATCTTCGCAAGAACACATGGAATATTCACTAAGATATACCATATTCTGGGCTATAACAAAACCTTAACACATTTAAAATAATAGAAATCATGCAAAGTATGTTCTTAGACCACAGCAAAATTAAAACTAAAAAAAAAAAAAAAAGTATTAGAAAGAGATCTGGAAAATTCCCAAGTATTTGAAAATTAAGGAACACACTTGTAAATAACACATATGTCGAAAAGAAACTTCAAGAGAAGTTTAAATATATTTTGAACTAAGTGAAAATACAAATATTCAAATTTGTGGGATACAGCTAAGCAGTGTTTAGAGAAAAATTTGTAGCATTAAATGTGTATATGAGAAAGCAAAGATATCTACAATAACTAACCTAAGTTTCCAAATAATAAAACTAGAAGAGCAAATTAAATCTAAAGCAAGCAGAAAGGTGAATATAATAAATATTAACATATAAATCAATGAAATCTCCCCTAAGATCAGAAACGAGTCAAGGATGTCTACTCTCCCCACTTCTACACAACTTTGTAACAAAGGTAGAACCAGGAATATTAGGCAAGGAAGTGAAACAGAAGACATCTACATTGGAAAGGGGAAAAAAAAAAACCTATTTGCAAATGACATTCCCTTGCATAGAGAAAATTCTTTAAAAAATTAGAATGACAAACATGTTTATCAACAAGATTAATATACAAAAATCAATTATATTTCTGTGCATAAGCAATGAAAAATCCAAAAATGAAGAAAACAATTGCATTTACAATGTCATCAGAAAGAATAAAATCTTTATGAATAAATTTAACAAAGAAGTGTAAAACTTATACTCTGAAAACTATCAAACATTCTTGACAGATATTAAGGAAGATCTAAATAAATAAAAAGACATCCCAAGTTCATGGATTGGAAGACTTAATATTATTAAGATGGCAATCCTCCCCAAATAGATCTATAGATTTAATACAATTTGTATCAAAATTCCACCTGGGTTTTTGCAGATATTAACAAATTAATCTTAAAATTGATATGGAAATGCATAGGACCTCAAATAGATAAACAATCTAGAAAAAGATGAAAAAGTTGGAGGATCCAGATTTCCCAATATCAAATTTTAATGCAAAGCAATAGTAATCAAGACTATGCAGCATTGGCACAGGGATAATAGATTGATTTTCAACAAGGGTGGTAAGGCATTCATTGGCGAAAGAAGAGTCTTTTCAACAAATCATTCTGGGTCAACTGGGTAGCCACATACAAACAAATTAAGTTGAATGTCTACAAAAATTAATTAAAAATGGGCCATATACTTAAATGTAAGCACTAAAACCATAAAATTCTCAAGAAAAATATGAGAGCAAATCTTCATGACTATGAATTAGGCAAAACCTTCTTAGATATGACACTAAAAGCTCAAGAAACTAAAGAAAAAATGTTAATTCTGATTTCATTAAAATTAAAATCTTTGGTGCATGAAAGGACACTATTAAACAGTGAAATGGCAACCCTAGAATGGGAGAAAATAATTGCAACCCATAGACCTGATAAAGGTCTAGTATCCAGAATATATAAAGAACTCTTACAACTCAATAATAAAAAGACAAATAACCCAATTAAAAAGTGGGCCAAAGACTTGAACAGACATTTCTCCAGAAAGATATATAAATGGCCCAGCAAACACCTGATAAGGTGTTCCACACCATTGGTCAATAAGAAAATGCAAGTTAAAACCAAAATGAGATACCATTTCATACACACTAGGTAGACTTCAATCAATAATGAGTGAATTACTGAAACATGTTACTATATGACTTGGATGAATCTTGAAACACTTATGTTAAGTAAAAGAAGACAGACAGCAAAATTCATGTATTATACGATTACTTTTATATGTTTATTTATTTAGAATAGGCAAAGCCATAGAGACAGAAATAGATTTTACCCACAGTTGAGAGGATGGGCAAATGGGGAATGATTTCTTAATAAGTATGAGGTGTTTTATGGAGTAGTGAAGAAGTTGTGAAGCTAGAAATAGCTAGTGATTGCACAAAACTGAATACTAAACACCACTGAATTGTGTCATTAAAATACTTGCAAATTATGTAAATTTCACTTCCATTGTTTAAAATAAGACAAGCTGCAGAGAGATCCATGTAGAATGAAACCAGAGAGTATTCAAAACAGTGCATATCTTATTTAGGAATATCTGTCTATCATCTATCTATCTATCTATATTTGGTATAAGTATAAATATACAGAAAGAAAAGCTACAAAATGAAGGTGGTAGTTACCTGGAGATGAGAGTTGGAAATGTGCTCAGTGTATTTGTATTTTTATTTCTTAAACTGGGTAATGGGTATTCGAATGCTAGTGTTAATTACAATATTATTAATATCTCACTGTTAAGTTTGAAATATTTCAAATAAATATGGCTTAAGTAAATAAACATATTAGTTTAAGTATAATATAGACCAAAAAATATTAGGGTAAAGTTTAATGCATTTTCACAAACTCACTACAGCTATATAACCAGCACCTGGGTCAAGAAACATAGCCCTGGTACCTCAGAATCAAGCACCTTGCAAGGGTTAAACATTGACCTCCAACACCACCAAAGTGGGTATATTTTTAATAAAGAACACCTCCATAGTGTCCCAAGGGGGTGGGGAGTTGGTGGAAATTTTCTACTTTTCATATTACACTTTTCTATATGGTTTGGATTTTTGCCTTTATCTTTTCTCCCTCATAACTCTCTATGGACAAACCTGGACCCCTTGACTTAAAGCTTCTCCACCTACTGGTGATTTTGACCTCTACTCCACCCTTGCTTCCCCTTGCCCTGGCCAGACCCTAACAAAGTTGGGTACTTTGTACTTTTTGAACCTGAACTGCCTTCTTTCCAGCGTCTCATCACCACCAACACTTACTCCTCTGTACTTCTACCTCCCGAGGCTCTAATACCTCCTTTTTCCAGACCTCAGTGCCTCTCCTAAACACACACTCCTAAGCACACACAGACAAAGAGAAAAATATGACAAATAGTCTGATAAAGGTATGTCAGTCAATGACCAGGGGAAACTTCCTGAGATAAATCCCATCCCCTTAAGGAGGGAATTTACTTCATCTCTCTCCAAATATCCACAGAACCCATTCAGAGAAAAATGATAGCTTATGCCTTGAGAAACCTCCTAGTAGCCGAAGGCCTTGCCCCATCTTCAAATAAAATCACTGTGTCATGTTCTGGGATCTAAAGCATTTCCTTTCTGCTGACTCTGCCCCCTTTTCTCCATCTTCCTCCTTGGAGCATTCTCTTCTTTCACAGATTTACCCCGTCTCTTCTCCGCGCTGCTTGGGCAGGCGGGCTGATTCCTCCTTTCAGCCCTTCCCAAGCTCCATGTTTTCTTCTCTTCACAGAAACTGCTTGGTGACTTCCCCATGCCTGCTCTCGAGACAGCTGATACTTACCAGCCGTGAAAACCTGCCTCGATGTGACAAATACCAGTTTTGTCTGCTTGTCGTTTGGTTACACATAGGGAAGTGCAGGCAAAGCGGCTAAAAAGTAGTATTTCCTGGTTTTCTAGGTTCACAAGCAATGATGGGAGAGCAAAGGTCATGCAAATTGGGCAGAGGTGTGGGGAGAGAAAAGAGACTCAGTGTTTGATACATCATAAAAGATGCCGGTTTTTGAGAAAATGATGAAAGTTTACTGAGGAAGACAATAAATTGCTTGGTCTTGGTAACTGGCATCTTTTTAAAAACACATAAAAACAAAAATGTTTCTTAAACTTCCTAATGAAAAAGCTGAAATCACGACTGTATTCTTTTATCGAGTGCTGCTGTACTTCAACAAGTTGACATAAAAAATTCTACCTTAGAAGACCCTGTGCAAATAAGTCAGGCATAGAAAGACAAAGATTGTGTGACCTCAGTTATATGTGGAATCTCAAAACCCCAAACTCACAGAAAGAGAGAAGATTGGTGATGGTGAGTGGGGGCGGGGAATGGGTGAAGCGGAACGAAGGGTACCAACAAACTTTCAGTTATAAGATGGGTGACTCCTGGGGATGCAATAGACAGCATGGCAACTGCAGTTAACAATACTACACTGTATACTTGGAAGTTGCTAAGAGTAGATATTAAAAATTCTCAACACCTCCACCACTCCCCACACAAAAAGTAACTATGTGAGATGGTTGAATGTGTTAACTAGCCTTATTGCGGTAATTATTTCTCCGTGTAAACCTGTATCAAATCCTGTCACATTGTAACATCGCAAGCTGACACAGTGTTCGATATTAATTTTATCTCAATAAAGCTTTGGCAGAGGTGGGGGGAAGACCCTCCTCTCAGAATCACTTTTTCTGTCACTTATGCCCATACCAATTTGTGCTGTTTCTGCAGGAACTTATATCTGTTCCAAGTCACGGCACTGTGTAGATGCCCTGAAGTAGGAGGTAGGAGTGGTTTCCTAACACATTCTGCACTTATCTCTGTTTGCATGTCTACGCTGACTGGAGAAAACATGTGGTCGAACAGTACCTGACTCCTGCGTGTTAACTGCACAGGCTGAAAGAAGGCTGGGAGGATAGACTCAGAGACGCAGAGCAAGCCCCAGGGTAAGAGCTCGCAGGGTACATCTCTTAGGTGTCCTCTTGGTGGGAGGATCTCAGAGACCGTGTCAGACCACCCAGTGCTGCAAAGCCCTTCACACCTCGCCCCTAACCTAGGTCTGAACTACCACGCAGGGCAAGGGTCATGGTTTCCCAGTCACACCCACATTCTCTGATTTGGAATATTACCCACAGCCTCCATGTTGTCATTCAATTCAGAGAAAGCCTTTCAACGAGGCCACAGAGGTCATGGAGATG
The DNA here is from genome assembly GCA_003697995.1 of Taxidea taxus jeffersonii. Taxonomy (NCBI): domain Eukaryota; kingdom Metazoa; phylum Chordata; class Mammalia; order Carnivora; family Mustelidae; genus Taxidea; species Taxidea taxus. The sequence continues at coordinate 44,428 of ML109333.1, read as the reverse complement.
ACTTGAAGCTCTGGGGAAGGCGCAGTTTCCCATTTCCTGACTTAACATCTGCCACTCAGTTTGAGGTCCCCTTTCTTCCTCTCAGCTTTAAAGAAGAAAAATTATTGAATAGCCCAGGGCTAAGAATAGTGAAAAATCTCATTACATCTTCTCTGTATCTCCTCTCAGAATGCATTTCCCAGTCAATATTCTCGCAACAAATCATTTTTAATTTGAAAGTCACACTCCACCATAAATTGTACACAAATATTCGGAGGCTAGGCAGGGAATTGCTATGCTAAGCATATTGTAAATACAAGCACTGTTTCCCTAATGCAAGAGGAATAAATTATCAATTTATCTTCCCTTGGCTGTCTCATCTGGTTATAAATGATAGCAGAGCTTTAACTAAATATAAATATTGAAGTTCATTAAAAAACTAAGATTTCATCCAAAAACAAAAAATAAAACAGTGGAAAGTGGAGACTTCTGTCACATCTCAGTAAATATAAATAGGGTACAAATTGATTTAAGTTCAACAAAATCATGTTTAAATGCTCCTTGAAAGTTGATATTTAAAAATAAAGTAAACCTAAAGACTTGAATAAAGATGAAAATGACCTTTGGCTTTTTTCTACTTTATTGCAATCAGGAATGAAAGCAGCTATTTCCTTGCAAATCATTGCTGGAAGTCTAACAATTGTGGAGTTTAATTCTGCAAAAATATTAATATTTGTATAACACTTCTTATAACCTAAATTAGGAGGAATGAGAGGTTTTCTGGGTTTTGTTTTCTGTATACTTAGGGAAACCGGTCTGAAAGATACCCCTCAAGTGAGTTTGGATAAAAGGGGATCGTTTCTAATCATAAGTGTGATGTGTGTGTATGTGTGCGAGTATGTATCTATGTGAGGGGAAGCTGTATAAATGTAACAAAAAAAACTTGGTTTTTATTTTACATACTTCTGCAGAGCATGAATTTTTAAAATTAAGTGTGCACACTACTAGGCCAATGAAAAACAAATTTTAATATAACAGGTCTGCAAATGATTATAAGACTTTGAAGCTGGAAGAGATCTTAGTGATTATCTCCTCCTCGCCCTAAATTTACCTGTGACCCAACTGAGACCCAGAAAGAGTCAGTGATTCTTCATCAATACATAATGTAGAACTCAAGTAACTACTTCATGATATACTTTTCATGGTCCAGTTCTGTCAAAAACTGCTAACAAATCTCCATTTAACTTTCAACATTTTTAACGAAGAGAAAAACATAGACTCAAAACCAGGTATGGGGCGCCTGGGTGGCTCCATGGGTTAAAGCCTCATAATCCCAGGGTCCTGGGATCAAGCCCCACATCAGGCTCTCTGCTCAGCAGGGAGCCTGCTTCCTCCTCTCTCTCTGCCTGCTTCTCTTCCTTCTTGTGATCTCCATCTGTCAAATAAATAAATAAAATCTTAAAAAAAAAAAAAACCAGGTAGAATGCCTCTGAAAGAAAATCCAATACATACTTGCCACAGAAAGTTCCAGATCCTTGGCCCTCAGACAAATATGTTGGGGACCAAGGTTTCACAGAAGCAACAGAATGCAATTCAGAGAGATGCACGTTTTAACTTACTTTGGACATCTCAGAGATGCTCCATGGGGACACAATGTAGGAGGGTGGGAAGAGTCCTGCAGATAGAATGTTAATGATAACCAGAGGATCTCAGGTGTGTTGTGACTACCAGGTCTCGGATTTCTTGTCAGTAAAATAAAAGGACTGGACTAGAAAACACCAGGTGGCTTATTCACCCTAGGCCTCTATGGAGGGCTGCAAAATCAACCAGCAAAGATCAGTTACAGTTGAGGAAGAAAAACTGAAGGATCAGAGACAGAAAAGCAGTTCTGGGTGTCAAGAATGAGGGATGAGGCAGGGCTACAAACAGGCAGACAAGTCAAAGGGTTGTGAAATGGATGGAGGGAACAGCATTGGGAGAGAGAACAAGAGCCTAGATTTTGTGTGGCCCTGTCTGCGTGGCACAGAGGGCTCATAATATTCAAACCAATTCCCACATCCTTCTTTAAACCTCTGGCCAACATAAACTATAATGTCTCCTGGTAAAAGCGGAAAACACTGACCTTAGGCTCCATTCATTCACATATAACATATGCTGCCCTGGCCTTTGATCATTTTCTGTACTGATTATATAACATTTTCCATATGGGTTCTTTGTCTTTCCCAATTGGATTATATGCAAATTGCAAATAAAGGCTATATTTGACATTGTGCAACTATCAGGGTACTCGGTAAAGCTATTTCATAAAGGGCACTTAAATATTTCTTCACAAATTACTGAATAAATGAATCCAAGTGAGACTATTGCAAGATATCATTTAATTACCTGTCCACCCAAAATCCAATCATACATTTATTGTGCACCTACTAGGCATCAACCATTGACTTAGATGCAGTGAATAAAAAATGAACCTGAAAAGAAAAATCCGTATCCAAAGGATGTCACTCCATATGGTGCAGACAGTCAAACAAACACATCGTTATGATACCCTGTAACCAGGGGGATACCTGGAAACCGAGGAAACAGAAAACAAGGAGTGCCCAGGTTCTTCCTAAGGAGACCAGATGGAGTTGCCGGCCAAGTTTTCACAAAGAAAGTGGTATTTTCCCCCGAGTCTTAAAGGATCATTAGGAGTTTTCCAGGAGGACAAGAAATGGAAGGAATTGCACAGTATAGAATTGTGTGATACAACTCACTGACTGTGCCTGCATTCCAGAATTCCTGTGCTTAAAGTGGGGAAGAACGAAGTTGGAAATAAACAGCTGGACCGGGAAGAGTCTTGGATGGCGTAGGAAGAATTTCATCACCACCTCACATGGCAATGATTCCCAGACTTTTGGATTTTACAGACCAGCAAAATTTAAAGACATTTTAAGATGATTAACTTTCTGTTTTGTTAATTGAGTCATTTTTTCTCACACACACTTTTGCAAATGCCAGCATTTCATAAAGGAACGGGCTTTTTTTTTTCTAAGAGCCAAAAAAGTAGAAAAATCAAAGTTCCTTTAACTCTGATATTTTATCTCTTTTTTTTTTGTTTTTAAGTAATGTCTACACCTAATGTGGGGCTCACAACTCTGAGATCAAGAGTCACAGGCTCCACAGACTGAACAAGCTGGATGCCCCTAACGTTGATACCTTAAAATCTTTACCACACTGGTGCCCATTGCATGTGCTTGAATCTTAGAACCACAGATATATCCAATGAAGAGGGAATGAAAAATTTCAAGTAAGAAAATTATAGAGTCTTCTTTTTTTTCCTAAATAAAAATGACTCTTACATTCCCACTTGGACCATGAGCTGTATGTTCTACAAACATTTTCCTATTTCCGATTTTGTCTATTTCGCTGACTTAACAGTAAAGGGACCAGGATGTCAAAGGTGCCTTAAGCATGTGATGATAGCTATACTGTGGGCAGCAAACCCAAGGGAGATTGTGTGTAGCTTCAGGTTCCACATTTGGTGCTAAATTTCCTCATTGAGACAGAGTAAGGCAGCCCAGAAAGTTACCTCAGACCCCTGGGAGAATGCTATATTTAAGCATTTTGAAAATTATTAGAAAATATAAAATTTTAAATAACTTTTAGACTTAAATCTGGATCATTAGGCTTATGGATCAACTTGATTTGTCTGTTGGTTTGTTCATTTATATCCTATTAATTCCACAGAGGAGCCCAAGTAGCCATACTTCAAGGGATCTTGTATTTTTGTGATTAATGGTGACATATAACCCCAAATCAAAGAAATGCTAAGTGATGGATGAAATTCTAAAGCTTTACAAGTTCAGTCCACTTGGAATTCACATCAAAATGTACAGAGGCATATCCCAGGCTCATGCTTAAACTGTTAAATTGGGCAGTAAATCTCATGAGAGTTCAGCACATGAAATCTCTGGTATTTCCTGCTTTTAATTTGTCTAGAAATACTTCAAGGATAGCTTTCCTTATCATATTTCAGAAACTGTCCTTGTAAAATGGAGACACATAGAAGAGATATGGTTTGTGTTAATAAGGTTGGCTGAAATTTGGCTTAAGATTAGTTCTTGTATTACTAAGCCCAATTCCATATATCCTTTAACCAAAGGGAAAATGGAGAACTTCTCACAAATAGCAAGAAGGTACATGATAAGGCAATATGAGGTATTCTTTAGGTTGTTTTTTTTTTTAAGAAACTACTTACAAATCTAAAGTTGTATCATATAGCAGAAATTCATAGAGAGAGAAATACTACTTTTAGCTGGAAAAACTGAGAAACTGTCTCCAAAAGTCATCAAGTTTTTCATACACAGCTTATAATTTTTTTGAAGTTGTATTTATTTGAGAGAGTGAGACAGGGAGAGAGTGTGTGCAGAGAGATGGGGAGGAGCAGAGGGAGAGGAAGAGAGAGAATCTCAAGCAGACTCCCCACTGAGGGCAGAGCCCGACTCAGGGCTCCATCTCACCATCATGAGATCATGACCTAAGCTGAAATCAAGAGCTGGATACTTAACCAACTAAGCCACCAGGTGCCCCTAGCTTAAGATGCTTTTTAAAAATCGTTCCCCACACTCTTTTTCCTCTCTTCATTTAGATACCTAAAATGTCAAAATTCATTGACCCGGAGTCCACATCTGGTGCCCCAAAGTGGTATGTGCACACTTTCTTACTCCAATGGTTTACTCTTTGAAAGGAAGCATCAGTAATCTGGCAACAGGCAAGCAGAGGCATGCAATAAGAAATGAAGGACAAAGAACCTCAGCGTTCATGTTGATGACATGCTTGACTAATTAATGAGCATTAGCCTCCTTTTTTTTTTTTTCAAGCTCTATTAGATATAACCTGAGATTTGGCAAACATACTTTTTTTCAATATATCGCTGGTGCTAAGACTAACTACTGACATTTTTTTTTTCCCATCTGCCCTCTCAAATCTTTGAAAAGTTTTGAAAGCCAAAGCCTGTGCAATGCCTTTTTTTTTTTTTTAAGGGAAATTTCATCTTCCTGTAATCACTGGTCCACTAAATCAATGATATCTTCTATCCATAAATCTAAGTGCAATTATTATTTTTTCTTAATGCTTTTATTCATATCCCAGAAATCTCTGAGTAGAATTGTAGATTTTAGATTATAGTTTTGTTTAAGTCAAGCACACTAGTATACTTTCTATTTGCATAATGCAAAACAGTGCCTTATGGCTCCACCTTCTTTAGTTTTCTCTCTCACTCAACAAAGATTATGTCTACAGTTCTAGATTGCCCCAGTTTAATTTATATTAAAAACTGGAATTTGCTCGAGGCATAATGAGTTTTATTTTTATAGCCATTTCTGGTACTCAGAGGAGTCAACCTTCTGAGTGCCACCTTCCAGCACCTTTGTTCTTTAGAGTTTAGCAATAAGATTCTATAACAGGTTACTGGAAGCCAAACCTTGGCTCTAGCCAATTAACTGTTCTGTAGAAAACTTAGGGTACTTTTGTTGGCAAGTAGTGAGTTTCTCAGGGAAGGAAGGCTCCAGTGAACTTCCAGCAGGGGCAGTTTTATGTTTCTGGGGGACCCAAGGCTTATACAACTTAGAGGGTCACTTTTAAGAAAAAGAACATAAAATTACAAATACAAAATTAGGTACATTTTAGAATGAGGGAACAAGCAATGTGGGTAGTCTTGGAGTTTTGTTCTGAGTCTCTTGCCAGAAATGCTTACATGAAATTCTTCCAGATTATTCTTTGGCTTCCTCTTCCCAGCTTGAATACAACCAGCAGCTCCCAGAATCCTCTGTGGCTCCTGCAAGAGAGGGCCCTCTATCTTCTTATGAAGAAATCTTCAGAAATAATATAATATTATTTGTAGATTTTCCTGAGTTTTACAAGCCTTCAGAATTGAGGATGGGCCAAACAACTTGAATTGAGAACATTGACCATTGAAGCTTCTTGGGAATTTTATAAGAATACTACTTTCTCCTTTAAAAAAAAAAAAAAAAAAAAAAAGAATCCTACTTCCTGTGGGGAAAAGGAGGGAGGAGAGCTCTCCTGACTAGGCAGTTAATACTTGCCAAATGGGTAAAACAAAGACAGACTTTGGCTTCTCTACTCATGTGATAACTACTTTTTGTTGCTTATCCAGCTTTTGAGGGCCAGCCTTCCTGTTCGATTATAAAATCAACAATTTCTTGGGGTGCCTGGGTGGCTCAGTGGGTTAAGCCTCTGCCTTCGGCTCAGGTCATAATCTCAGGGTCCTGGGATCCAGCCCTACATTGGACTCCCTGCTCGGCGCGGAGCTTGCTTCCCCCTCTCTCTTTACCTGCCTGCCTCTCTGCCTACTTATGATCTATCTCTTTGTCAAATAAATAAATAAAATCTTTTTTAAAAAATCAACAATTTCTTTACAGCTGGTAATATAGATTTTAATATGAGAGTCAACTGATAACTTTAATAAAAACTAGTCCTGCTATACAAATATTACCATAAAGAAGGACTTCAGTGATTCTAAAACCTAAAATCAACCATTCTTCAACCAATGTTGTATTTTTTTTATTATCCTCTCCAACTTGTAACAGTTTTATGACTACTTATTTCCACATAGCAAGTCTCTCCATTTGGTTACTTTGGAATACGTTTTCAAAAGATTTATTTCAAGAGATATACTAAAAACCTGTAACTGCACTTCTGTGACATAAAAAACAGTGAAGACAAGTACCGAATAACAACTATTTCAGGTTTACAAAAAGGGGTTAGATTTTGGGAACACATTTGTCCATTTCTTCATGCACTGGGCTACATTCAAATTTTATTTTTGTGGAAGCCTCTTGGAGCTTGGGAGAGTCTCTTGGTATCATAGACAACCATGAATTCAAACAACTAACGTTGTGAAGCCCTTAATTTTCATAGAAAAAAAAAGTCTTCTCACGTCTATAACACACACACACACACACACATACACACATACAGAGAGAGAGAGAGAAAATTGCCTGGCTATCAAGGTATATGGTTCTGTACTTGTATGTGGTATGACCAACTATTGACGTTTACCTGGGACTGCCCTGATTTTATTGATAGTTCTGTGTCTCAGAAAACCTCTTGGTCCCGGGGAAAGCAGGACAGTTGGTCACCCCACTTATATGGTGACATATACATGTTGTCAAATGAGTCCTCACTGCTGCTAGATATACAAAAATCCAGATTGGAGTTGAGTTTTTAGTCTAGAACTTCCAAATCCTTAGATGTCTGTAACTTGAAATTACAGTTGACCCTTGAACAACAGGGGTTCAAACTGCGTGGGTCCACTTCTACAGGGCTATTTTACAGTGCAGAACTGTCACTACACTTTCTCTTCTTTATGATTTTCTTCATTTTTTAAAGATTGTATTTATTTGAGAGGGAGAACAAGAGCAGGGAGAGAAAGGGTAAAGAATCTCAAATAGATTCCATGCTGAGTGTGGAGCCCCATGGGGGCTCACTCCCATGACCCTGAGATCATGACCTGAGTCAAAACCAAGAATTGGATACTTAATTGACTGAGCCATCCAGGTGCCCCATGATTTTCTCAATGGCATTTTTTTTCCTCTAGCTTACTTTATAAGAATTCAGTACATGAATTAATAAACAATGGTTTATGTTATCAGTAAGACTTCCAATCAACAGTAGGTTATTAGTAGTTTATTTGGGGTGGGGAGTCAAAATTTATATGTGGATTTTCAGGTGTGCAGGTGGTCAGCATCCCAACCTTCTCATCATGCAAGGGTCAACTGTATAGTTAAAAGTTGGTGTGCATATACATTTTTCTGTTGGAAGGCCCACAGTTTCCAACAGATTTTTAATGGGATGCACCTAAAAAAAAATTAAAGAAAGCTTATCTATGGAGGATTGCCTGAACTATGTGGTGCCCATTATTTGTCTAAATATTCTAAGTGTTTTGCTTCACTGCACTTTGGATAAGACCATCAGTTATTAGAACCACCCAGCGATGATTACCACTATATGATGCTGACAAGGACATTGTTTATTATGTCATGCTGTCCCTTTAATAAGGAGCCTTGGAAAGAAATATCTCTTTTGTCTTCCTATTGAAATTCATTTCCTTCTTCTGAGTAAATCTGCCTTTTCTCTTATACGGATAACTGACCACATTTCCCTCTTCCTATTGTCTTCTAGACACCTTAGAGTCAAATATATGGCCTGCCCTTAGAAAGTACATAGTGCTTCACAGTATGTATTTTCATATTAAATACATTCCTGGCTCTTTTTTATGTTCCTGGCCTTGTTATCCCTTTGTCTCATATTTCTCTTCTACTTCTAACATTTATTATTCTATCAGTTAGGAATTAGGTTTGGCCTTGAACATAAGAAACTCCTAAATAGGTGCTTAAACAAGTAGGATCTTATTTTGCTCACATAACAGTGAATCTTTCCTTCAGGGCAAAGACTCTCCTTCTACAATTGTTGTCTTGTGTTTTTAAGATAGCTATTATACTCCAGCACCGAATCTTTATTCCTGGAATGAAGAAGAAAAACAAATATCAAAAGACATGTACCATTCCTGCTTATTTTCATTAGTCTGAAATTTATCATATGACTAATCCTAGGTAGAAGAGACATTGAGCTTTTTTTTTTTCTTCTGGGCTCATTGCTACCTGAACAAAATGAACAAAATCAGGGTTTGATTGATAGAAAGACTTGGGCAATCACAACCAGCCATGACCAACAAAATTATCTTTTTGAATTTATAAACCATGACATCTATTTTGGCTTGAAATTGGGAGATCATAATAAAAATTTAAATGCATCAAATTACAATAGACTACTGCAGAGTGTTCCAGATAGTTTCCAATATGATGTAAGTACAACTAAGATGATTGGGGTATATAATTCTGAACTAACCTGACTTCTAATTCAAAATCTCAAAGCTGTTCCATTGCTGGAGGGAGTGGAGTAGGAACTTCAGCAAAAATTTTTATATAGTTCCTGTTCTTACCTAACTGCCAAAGAAATAGATTCAATTCACCATTCATGCTGAGTACCTGCTTTATGCTAGGCACTGTGCTGGTTTCTGGGTATTTGTAAATTAACAAGTTTCAGTCAGTTTCTATGTCTAAAATGTACAGTTAGGTAGAAGCACCAGGGAGTAAACCCACGATTGTGATAGTGTTTGATATGCAATATGGTAGCTGCATGCACTATGACACTATGAGAGCACAGAAGAAGAACCCAAACCCGCCTGGGGAAGAAGGACAGGGAGATATTCTGGAGGAAGTAACACTTGACCTTGAGGATGATTTGGGATTAGCACAAAGATATGCTGAAGAGAGGATTCCCAGGCTGATGTGTGTAAGTGGAGAGATTGCGAGGAGCCCTGAAATATGCATGAGGTAGCAAAGCAAGAGTTGATATTGAAGAGTTCCAGACTCCAAAAGTCATGTGTGCTGAGCTAAGGAGTTTGGATTTTACAGGCAATGGGGAAAATAGCTGAGTTTTTTTTTCTCTTATGGAAAGGAATCATATCCATATATTTGAATATTAAAAAGGCTACCGCGGCAGCTGTGTATTGATGGTTTGGAGGCAGGAAGAAGAATTGGGAGGCTGTTACAGTGATCCAAGTAAGAGAAACTGAGACTGAGCTAGGGCAGTGTCTTTGAAGATGGAGTGGAGAGAGAGGTTTTGAAAACTGTTAGGACTATAGACTCTTTAGGACTTAGGGACTGATCTCATGAAAGAGAAAAGCATTACTAGGGTTTGAGAGTAACACCACCTCCAGGTTTATGACTTTCTAAACTAGGTTGATCTCATTTGCCAGGAAGGAGACTACAAGGCAGAGATCTGGGTTTGGGATGGAGATTGGAGGGGAGATAATCTTAGAAGAGGAGTATTATAAAGGGAAGGGATCATTTCCATTTTTGTTATGTTGGAAACAGCTCTGGAAAACCCATTTGGAGTCACCTAGAAGCAGTCAGAATTTTGTTTCTTTCTGATTTCTTCAGGAACTTCCTAAGGCAATTATCCCTCTCCCTTCTTTATTTCCTATTCACCTTCTCTGTGGGCTCCTTCTGCGTAGCTAGAGCTCCATTCCTGCATGGTTCCCATTCCCATCTCCAGCTTCATTTTGAAAACTCCCCACATTTTCTCTGTGCTTCAGCCACAGCACTTCCCACTGGTTCCAGGCATTTTCCATGTGCTCACCTACTTCAGGGCCTTTGCATAGGTTTTAAAATATGTCTGAATGCTGTCTTCACTCCACCATTCTTTCCACTTGGCCTTCTTTTTGCCCTTCCTCAAACCCATAAGCAATTGTTCTATATTCCCAGAGCACCTGATATTTCATTGTTTGTGTCATAATTTCTTGTTTAGAATTATTCATTTTATGTCTTTTTCCTGGTGTACTTTCACCCTATGAAGCCAAGGACCTGCCTTTCAACAGAGCTTAGCTGAAACACTCAGTAGAGAGTTACTGATGAACTGATGATGTACAAATCTTCCCATCTTAAAAAGTGAAAATAACTTCTTCCCAGGCTTACACTCATCTATGGCTTCTTCCATATATTTGTTTACCACTGAACATCTTGAAAGATATTCTAGTGCTTTCCCAATGGACACTGGTAAATATGTAAAATGGGAGCTAGGCAGAAAAGGCAACATAGACCAGGCAAAGAAAATATATAGTATAGGCCCAAACACTTCCCTAAACAGAGTGTTATATAGTCATTATTTTCATAACATCTACCATTTTTCCTTTAAACCATGGCAATCTGACCTTGAATTCCTGTCCCTCCACTGAATCTTCAAGGCAAAAGTATCTGCTGAACTTCTCCTTTAGGAAATCTAACAGTCAGGCTGCAATTAATTAGCTGACCCTTTTGCAGCATTTAACACTACTGACTTTTCCATTCCTTTGCTGGCTTCCCTAACACCACCTACTCCTGGAATCTTCCCTGACATTCTTTTCTGTGTTCCTTCACTGCCTTTGTTCCTATGACCATACAATAAATGCCAACTTCTGTCCTTAGTTCCCTTGGCTTCTTACTGCACACTGGAGCAATCTCACTCATCTCCAAGATTTGGGCTGCCTTCCATAAAATTTCCCATGGGAAGTTCCATTTCTTCCTCTGAAATATGGGTCCCTATGGGAGTGAAGTAGGGGATGTGATGGAGAAGGTCGAATTTAGGTGGAGATAAATTTATTGAGTGGGGGACTTGGAAGTTTTCCAGAAGACATTCTCTGTGATTAAGTGTGGGAGGTGTGGAGTAAGGAAGCAAGGGTTAAAGATGCACATTGCACAGAGGAGTGGGACCACCAGTTGGCTGGGAGATCTTTCTCTAGCAGTTCCTAGAAACCAGCTTGGCTTAGTTCAGAGAGCAGCAAGGGCTGAATCTGTCCAGGGATAGAGGTTTGTATGCCAGATTTTGGGGGGAAACAAGGAGACTGGGAAATGCTAGTGCTGGGGAGAGGATAGGTGAGGATACAGAATGTAGAGCATTAGCTGCAGAGGTAGAAAGAAGAGCTAGGAGTTGGGAAGGCACTGGTAGACTGGGAGAACATTAGTCACCAAGAAATGCCCATTTCCTATAGCTTAAAGTCTGCTCTTAAAGAATTATCTCCATAAATAAGAAAAAGGGGGAGGCATCCAACTCTCTTGTTTTTCTGACTTTAGCTTATTCTCTCTTTCATCGTGCATGCTCTCCTTATACACCAGAATCATAAGAACAATGACACCATGGGGACTGGCTTTTGAGTCATACAGGTCTAGCTCCCTATATATCATGTGACCTTGGACAAATTCTTCAACTTTTTAAAGCCTAAATGTTTTTTACTAGAAAAGATGATAATAATAATCTTTTACTCATAAGGTTGATATGAAAATTGCATGAGTCCACATATAGAAAGCTCAGGATGGTACCTGGCACATAGCAAATGCTTGATAAAAGTTAGGTCTTGGGGCACCTGGGTGGCTCAGTGGGTTAAGCCGCTGCCTTCGCCTTCAGCTCGGGTCATGATCTCAGGGTCCTGGGATCGAGCCCCGCATCAGGCTCTCTGCTCAGCATGGAGCCTGCTTCCCCCTCTCTCTCTGCCTGCCTCTATGCCTACTTGTGATCTATCTGTCAAATAAATAAATAAAATCTTTAAAAAAAAAAAAAAGTTAGGTCTTATTACTAACATCTGGAGAAACTCATATTTGCCAAGGATTACCCTCATGAACATGAAACATTTTAGACACTATTTCTATTATAAGTTGCAGATTCTAATGGGGACTTTCTACCCTGAGAGTATATCCTTTGCTGAATTAGCAGAATATTTGAGTTGGCTGTGACTCATTGCTCTGGTCTAGGTCTGATTCTATGTGCCCAACTGGGATTTTATTTCAGCCCTGGAATACAGAAAGCTTGAGATTTACAAACTAGTAGAGAGGCAACTCCATTCTGAAAGCAAACTTCCTTGCCCACGGGTGACAATGTACACTTCTCATTTGTCAGATTAATGTCCCTGGCCTCCTGGCATTGCTTCAGTATGACTTAAATTGGAGTTTTGGATGGATAAGAATTTTCTTGAGCTGTTTTTGTCAATCACTGGAACCAAGCAATTTCGGAATTTGCCATGTCAGCATGACACTGTGTTCACTTGTCATCCTTCATAACACCACGAGCAGGAAGACAGTTACTAGGTTGTGTTTGGGAACAGACAGAGCTGGTGTCTCATTCTGGCTATGCCACTTACCGGCTTACGACTTAAAGCAATTTACTTAATCTTTGTTGGCCCTAGGGTATTCATCTGTAAAATGGGATAACAAGAATGCCTACTTCATAGACTTGTGGTGACTTAATATATTAGGAGATAATGTCTACACATAGCTCTAGCACATCATCACTACTGAAAACATGTTGGCTACTACTACTGTTTATTATTTTTCATCAGTCTCATGCATATGGTTTTATCCACCCCAGCAAAAGAGCAGTCAGGAAAAAAAAATACTAGTTATATGATGAGTGTTAGTTCAAAAGAAGCACGGCTATCAGTATTGGCCCTCAAGCTAAAGACTTCAGTAGTTTCTAGTGAATCACTAAAGTAGGACCTTTATTTTAAAACAGTGAGGGAATAAAGCAGAAAAGTGTCCCTCTAGATGGTTTCTCAGTGACTGGGCGGTGCCATTTCTGCACCTGGGCTCAGCAGTCCTTGCTCTGGTTGTGGTTATGTTTGCTGTGGTGTCACAGTGTTAGTGGTGGTAGAGTGTGTTTGCACCAACATCTTTAGGAAGACAGTACAGGAGTCTTGAGGCTGGGTGGGACTCCAGAGAACAAGCCATCTCTGTCTCTACACCAGGGGACAATGGCCCTTTCTTCCATCATTTGAGTTCAGCTAGTATTTCCAGGTATCCGCTGACCAAGGCGAGGGAGGACAACATTGACTGATAATTCTTCTAGCACTGAAGCCGTGCTTTTAGGAGCAGACTGACAGGTTTGCAGTCCATCTTTGCAGCCTGGACCTGGGAACTGATCCAAATTTAAAGTATGAAGAGGATATTCCCAAGCATCAGCCTCAGCTGCCTCATAGCTCTCAAGGACAGGCTCTTCTGCCTTGTAATCAAGCATGATCGCCCTTCCGGGGATTTAGCTGCTTTCCTTTGTTCTTTCTTCAAGAAGAGATGGAGGGCAGAATCTGAATGAGCATGAAGGAGAGGGAAGGGGCCAGCATTTCACAATGACGATCCATCTCCTATATTTTATACTCTTAGAAACTCTCACATCACCATGCCTTTTCCAAAATATAGTTCTCTTGGATTCTGAGGAATTACTTTTGAAATGAATCATGTTGTATGTGTCAACTCTAAAATACTTTTTTTTTAAAAAAGTTATTTGCAAAATTATTCACCGTAACTGGTAAAATGGTCACTTCCAATAAGGAGAGCTATGGATCCCACATAATCAGATTCCATATTTTGTTCTAAAAAGCAAAATTAATTTTTTGATGTGTCTAAATATGTGTTTAACTTCACTAGAGATAAATATATAGTTAGGAGTTTCTAGATAAAATCAGATTTGATTGCAGCCGTAAAAATAAGTTACTCTACGAATCTGTTATTATCTCAGCTAAATAAAATATTTATGTAGGCTGGTTTCGACAGAGCACAAAGTTTTCATTGACAGCTGCTCTGTTTCTTCAAGCTCAGTAATACACCAAGTGAGGCTACTGAACACAGACCAAAGTTCTATTCATCATGCACTTTTAGTTCTATGGATTTAATTTCACATTTACATTGGCTCACTATAACTAAGCAGCAGAAATTCACCAAAAATTACCAACTAAGACTTGGAAAAAACTTCAACTCATAAACTAATATTTGGGCAAAATCTAGGCACTGCTTTTTTAAACATAGGCAACCGGAATCCTTTTACTGACACCACAAAACTCAACCATCCTTACTAAAAGATACAGGAGGGGCGCCTGGGTGGCTGAGTGGGTTAAGCGTCTACCTTCAGCTCAGGTCATGATCTCAGGGTCCTGGGATCAAGCCCCACACCCGGCTCTCTACTCAGCAGGGAGCCTGCTTTCCCCTCTCTCTCTGCCATCCTCTCTGCCTACTTGTGATCTCTGTCAAATAAATAAATAAATAATCTTTTAAAAAATGATGCAGGAAAATTCTAGACTCAAAGCACAGAGAGAAACAAGCTACCTCTGAGTTCAAACTTCCCTCTTCTGGAATAGTAAATTCAGCCCAGCCGCATTCACAAAGATTAAGGCAGAACATCTGCTTGCCTAGCCATAGGCTAGCATTTGTCCTACTCATCCTGGATAAGTTATATTTTTACAAACCTTCAAGTGAGGCTGACAGTTTAAAGAAAGATTTCACAATCTTCCTCCAGAACACTCATTGGATTTTCTAACTATAGTATGCCAGGGATTTTTTTTTAATCTAAACTAAATCCTTTGAGCAATGGTTTTAATCATTTCTAATAAGTCACAGTAATACCCCTGAAGACAAATAAGTCACGTCCCGCCTGTACCTTAGGCCACACCCCACCTTTGCCTTTTTCTCTTAAGTTCAACTTAGCTTAGGAAATAAGTCATCCTGTTACAACTTTTATCTGGAGGGCATGATAGGTAGCCCAGAAAGTGGAACCAATATCTCTGTTCTGACTACAGCTGTTCACACTTCCAAGGGTCATGCTTATCATTTAAAAATGTTTTTGCAAAAATATTTTACAAGAGGATTTTTTAAAAGGTATACACATACACATGCACACTCCAATCCTTCCAGATAAATAAGTCTTACTTTCTTGTTCTTATCCAACCACTGATCATATGTGTGATAGATTGTTTATCTGAAAACTGTAGCGACAATATCTCCATTCCCCCCTAACTCCTCTGCAAGTGTCCTTGCCACTCCCTCATCAAGAGGTGGAATCGCATTACCCTCTCTTGATCTGGGCCGTCTTCGTGACTCATTGGTAGTGAATAGAATGAGGCAGAAGTGATGCTGCATGACTTTCACAGCTGGGCCAGAAAAGGTCCATCTGGTTCTCTTTTGAGGATGCTCTTTTGAGGGTGCCCCTCTTAGAACCCACACTACACGGTAAGACCATGCCTATGGCCTGCACTTAATCCTTCCAGCTGTGCCCACCCTTTGAGTCCTCCCAGCCCAGGTGCCCGGAATCTTTGAGAAGCCTCCAGATGATTCCAGGCCCAGCTGATCCAGTCTCTCACAGCCATTCAGATTTCTAAACTGAGAACACAGACTGTGGAGCAGAGAAAAACGCAGACATTGTGCAACACATCTCCACAGTGCCCTGCCTAATTCCTGACCCGAAGAATCTGTGGGCATGTTAAGATGATTGCTGTTTGTACCTTTAAGATATTTGCTACTCAACAGTGGATAACTGGGACAAGATGCATATGTACTTCCTATTATATAGTTACAGGAGACTATAATTTTATGGGTTTCCCTTTTATTCCACTCAGGCTTTTATTGATCACCAGTGTGCCTGTTGTTATATAGAAGGTAGTATAAATCATAGGGAGAGAGCCCATAATCTAGAGTCCTAAAGACCAGGATATTGGGACATCTCAGGCAACAGGGAGCTTGCTCCAAGCATCAGTTTCTCCATCTATCACATGGTGACAGTGACCCTCACCTATAGGGATTATTGTGGAGATTAAAGGAGATGAGTCACAAAACAATACGTGATACAGTGCCTGACACATAGCAGGTTTTTGAAAATGCTTTTTTTTTCCCTAGCTTGGTTTCATACCTGTCACTTCAGTGGCTTCATTCTTTCTTTAAAATACTGATATGTTATCAACTTCTAATCATTCAGTGGACTGCCATGAAAGTTAAATCTTTTTTTAAATATTTCTTTAAGCGCCCGGCTAGCTCTGTCGGTAGAGCATGAGACTCTTAAATATTTCTTTAAATGAGAATCTTGAATCTTTCCTCCGACACAACCTGAGAACTTATCATCCAACATTATATTCAAGATTTTTATTTCTCTCTCAGTATTGGCATATGGAAGGTTTAGAATGCTGATGGGTATATAGTGCGTATTGTAGAAGTGTTTACTTACCATTACTTTCCATTTATTTCTACCGAGCTGTGTGCTATCGGTTTCTGACCAGTATTCAACTTTATCTAAGCAGTTTTAATCTAGGAGAATTCACTGAGTGTTCCAAAGGATGGGCTTCCATGATTTCTGATGGTTATATACTCCAGTGTTTCACAACCAGAAAAAAAGGGACTTTTGTATTCTTTAACCTAAATTCCTCCTGAAGAAGATGAAATTTACTCTCTCCTTCTCAGGTCAGTCATTACAAAAGCAAGTATCCAAAAGCATCCACCCAAGATTCTTGGAACTCCAGGACGACGATTAACTACCCTACTGTGTTTTATCTGTGATACATGTAAGAAGCCGGTTTGCAGACCTTAAATCATTTTATGTCCCTTCAAGAGGGCTATGAACTATTAGTAACAGTTTTTTAAAGTATTCCATGTATCGTCTTGATCAATGGCTGTCAAAAGAAATATGTCAGATTAACCCATCTGAAGTTTGTCTTGCCAAAGCTTTGACAGGGATTAATCAATATCTATTTTCTAAGAATTAAAAAATTATTTTTTATAATTATTCCCAATATATTTTCTAGATGTGGAAATTAAGTTTATCCTTCTTGAATTATACAGTAATTTTTAAAAAAACATACAGTATTATGTTCCCAATTCTCTTACTCCACTTAAATTCTATAAAGTGATAACAAGTGCATATGCAATGATTTCAGTAAGTTACTGTGAATATTTTTCTGACACAATTTATTTTGAATTTCACTATCAGTTAATTCTTTGTCCCTATTGATCTTCTGATTCTCTATTCCCTGTTGTCTGTCCTGATGGCTTGGTGTCTGAGAAGTATGAACGAAAGAATGAATGGGTGTGCATGTACTTTTTCTACTATTGGTTTTTCCTCAGTTATAGAAACACCATATTCCTTGACTTTGTTTGGTCCCTAATTTATTTCTTAAAATGCTTATAGCTTGTGATGCCTTTTAGATAGAACACACACACAAAAAAATCCATGAAAGAAATCATTGATAAGCTGGGATTCATTAAAATTAATGAAAAAGTTCTGGAGATAGATAGTGTGAGGTTACACAATAGTCTAAATGTACTTAATAACACAGAATCGTATAGATTAAAGTGGTTAAAATGCTAAATTTTATATTATGTGCATTTTATCAGATTAAAATAAATAAAAAAATAAACAAAATTTTTAAAAAGACAGAAGGAAATCAGGTAAGGTTCGGAGGGTCTGGGAATAGAAAAGACTGCCTTGTTTCCCAGGATATAGTCCTCAGCCCTGCTGGAAATCCAGGGGGAGACACCTCAGAGAGGTTCTTCCCCACCACAGGCTTTCACAGCCTGTGGAAAAAACAGAAAGTCAAGACAGACAGAAGCCTAACGGATCTCCCCCAGTGCTGTGTGAGAAGTAAACCTTCCAGAGGACATCACTGGGTACCATATTTGAATTCTCTGCATAGCACTTATGTTACTTAGGTTATCTGTTACTTTCCCCAGTTTATCTGTTTGTGTGTTTGTTATCTGGCCTTTCCCACAAGGCTGTAATCTTCCTGGCCACAAACAGTTTACTAGCCCCAGTGTTTAGAATGGTTCTGACCATGAATATGGGCTCCACAAATATTTGTTGGATGAATAAATAAGTATCTTCAAAATGAATCTTTATGTATATGTTTGAGTATTTCTGTAAGACAGATTCCTGGAAATGGAACTGCTGTACCAAAGGACACATGCTTTGCTCATTTGAGTAGATATTTTTATGATGGTCAGTTTGTCTAGACTGTTTGATGTGCTCGAAGTGAGAGATGTGTCTGGAGAGATCAGTGTGTTTGGGCTCATCCACACATCCCCAGCTGGCTCCAAAGTACAGCCGAGAGGAAGAACTATTGTTTGAGACTATCTTCTATGTTGTTACAGCTACAAAATACATTAAAGTTGAGCTGTACGTGATTTCCACATAATTACTCCAGCCAGTTCACTCCCAATTAGTCTACTGATTCATGAAACCTAGAGTCTTTTATTTATAAATGTTGACAGTGACATGTAAGAAGTAGAGAATGATTGTTTGCAGGAACCATGTGGCTATCTAATGTTTAATCACTTCATCTTCTTGAAATAAAGTTCATAATTGGTACAATGCATAGTGATAAACACATGTCACCAATTTTGGCCTTGAATTCTTCACACAGATATGGTTATATAAGAATTGTCTAAGCAACTGACTGTCACAGAGAACAGCTTTGGGCAAAGTCTGATTATACGGTCCAAAGCCTGCATTTAGTTATGAATAAAGGAATGCCCTTGTAAGCATCTTATTTTTGTACTTACTAAAAGCCTGACTCCAAAGAATAAAAGTTGTAAATGCCTTATTAATGAAATATATGAATATGTAACCAAAGGGAGTTAGTGTATATTAGTAAGTTTTAAGATGTGCAAGATGTGCTATGTGTTGTCATAGAGTTAGTAAAGAAAAAGTGGACCAAATATTAAATGCCAAGTAGACACAGGAAATAGGGAGCCAAAATACAATTTATCAAAATTTGCATTTGCTGAAGAAGAAACCAGAACTAATAGACAATGGCAATAGTAGAACTATAATCAAGAACATGCTCTTGAGGAAAACTAGTGTGTTCACACACACATATACATATTTAGAAAAAACTTATGCATAAATAAGTTCTGGGGGAAAAAAACCTAGAAGACAAAAGGAAAAAAAAAACCTATAATTTTTAAGGACTCAAAACTATACCAAGTTAAGTATCAAGATAAAAATCAGCCTAACTTCACACCTGTCTTCATAAACAAGATGCAGTTGTGCTGTGAACTTAGAACTTTCAGGTTTACATCCACATGTGTAGGCAATAGGTTGTCCTAGATATTCGAGGGCTCAGAAAATACTTCCTACAGAGATACTTAAACACACAAAAAATAACTTGAGGTATACTCTGGCTGGCCAAGACATAACAAAATTAAGAATTCCAGTTTTTAGCCTATGAAATTCACAATGATCAAAAGGTTGAGAGTACACAATGTTGGCAGGGATGTGATAGGAGACAGACACTCATTTCTTATTTATGGGAGTGTGAATTGGTACCATCTCCTCTAAAGGCAGTTAGAGATATCTAACAACATCTGAAATGTTTCTATCCTCTGATAGCTAGCAAACTATAGTCTGCATAGAGGAGGAGGCATGGACTTGTCATGGCAGCATCTCAGAGATAGCTGGGGATGCCAATATTTTCATAAGGGTGGTGCTTATGAGGTAAAACATTTGGTGGACTGTAGAGGCTATGGGAATTTCTTGACTAATGCTTTGATGCTGAGAAACCAGCTAAGGAGATACAGAAGGTAGTCCTTGTTGGAAAGGGTCAGGAAATAGCAATGGTCTTGGAGAGCAATGAGAAACCAAGTTTAATTGCTATCTCTCCTTCATGGAATCCTCAAATCAGAGAAAGAACATGAAGATAGTGGCATTTAATTAGAAAGATCCTATCATAGGGGTATGGTGGGGGGGAGTTCTGACTATGAAAAAGAGAACACACTGGGCATTGAGGTTGTCTCCCTAATATCCTTTCTCCTATCTCCCAGTCTTACCCCCCACCCCTCTCCCAGTCTCATTCAACTATGTGATCCCATATCTCTTGGCTGGTTCAGGACCCACATGACCCATTGAGTACAGGGATTGGTTTAAAAGTGGACATGTATAAGGGGAAGTTTTCTGGGGGCTTCTGAGAAAAGTTTCCTGTCAAGAGAAACATCTAGAATATATCCTCTCTTCCTGCTCTGGGTGCCATCATCTGCAGCCATTTTTTGACTCTTTGAAGAGTAATTGCAATATCAGGGAAAGACAGAATGAAGCTTAACTTAAAGCCTACCCTATTTCAGGACTTCACATCAAGTCAGCTCATCATTTCTTCCTCTTTTTTAATAAGCCAGTGTGAGATGAGCTTTCTTTCACAACAGTCTAAGGCCTCTCAATGGCATGGAGGATATGGTGAGACAGGTAAGCTGGTCCTTCAGGCCACCCTCTTGGCCAAGCCTAAGCCCTTATATGGTGGAATTAGGATAAGATCAGCAGTTCAACCCCATTCATCTAAGACATACTGAAAACTTTTTCTAATTAAGAGACTTTTGAGGTGCCTGGGTGACTCAGTCAGTTAAGTGTCTGACTCTTGGTTTTGGCTCAGGTCATGATCTCAGAATCGTGAGACAGAACCTCACAATGGGCTCTCCACAGAGCCTGCTTAAGAGTTTCTCTCTCCTGGGGCATCTGTGTGGCTCAGTGGGTTAAACCTCTGCCTTCAGCTCAGGTCATGATCTCAGTGTCCTGGGATCAAGCCCAGCGATCAAGCCCTGCATCAGGATCTCTGCTCAGCGAGGAACCTCCTTCCCCCTCTCTCTCTGCCTGCCTCTCTGCCTACTTCTGATCTCTCTCTCTCTCTCTGTCAAATAAATAAATAAAATCTTTTTTTAAAAAAGAGTTTCTCTCTCCTTCTGCCCTTCTCCCACCTCTACTTATGTGCATGTTCTCTCTTTAAAAAAATAAAAAATAAAAAAGGAAGAGACTTTTCCTGATGCAGTGTATCCCAGTAAAAAGAAATTGAGATGGACCTGATATGTGGAGTTAGTACTTCAAGTTTACTTCAAGTAAAATTTCCCTGAATCCCTATCGGACACACAGTGGGAAAACCAAATCCCCTTCCAGTGTCTCTGGGATCTATGGAGGGTGGGAAGGAGAGGACTTGCTTATATTTCTCCTAGTAACTTCTATTTCCGCTGTATTCTTCATCCCCAGTGTCTCTTCAGCATCATGTCACCCTTCATTGCTAGACATTGCCCAATCTCTTTCCTCCTTAAGACTGTGATATTAGACTCTGCTGTAGGTGTGAGGCCACAGTGGGTGTTACACAGTAGCAGAACACAGCCAACTCAGACACTTCTCTCCTGACAAGGTCCTCCTTACTTCTGGTCATTTCCTCTACCTGGGCTTCATTTTCCTGCTATATTGTTGGACCTCCTCGATCTCTCCCTCTTCTATTCTCCTCACCTCATTTATTCCTTCCTCCCAAAAAATCCTATTTCTTATGAGAATCACTTTACCTGTCTTACTGACTTATCAATCCTACTCTAGCTATGCCCAAAACTATCTCTTAAAATAACATTTTGTCCTCCTTAACACATTTATAAGACTAACAACCAAACAATGGAAGCAATCTAACTGCTCAGAAATTGGAGCTTATTAAAGGAAATTATAGCCCGCCTATATAGTGGAATACTAAGTAACCATTAACATCATGTTGGAGTCCTCCATTTCAATATGGCTGAGAGTATATCCCCAAGTTAGGACAGTAAAGAAGCACAAAAAGAATAAGTGCATAGCAATGTTGTAAAGGAGAGGAGGAAACATCAGGCAACCACAGTTTCTGATAAATCTCTAGAAGATAGAAAGTAGAATGGACACTGAAAAGGCTGAAAAAGGAGAGAAATAACTTTTCCTCAGCAACAAAGTCAAGGAGAAGCTCCAAGCTTGGAGAGGACCAAAGTAGGAAAGCAGTAAAAAACAAGACAATTAAGAATTATTTACACAGCAACTATACAATTTGGTCCTTCATCAAACCCATCCCACTCTTCCTAGGAGAGTTGCAATGTTTGTTTCCAGGATAAAATTAAAGTACTAATGCAAACAAAACAAAACAACAAAACAAAAAACAAAACAAAACCCAGAAAAATACATTGGGGAGAAAGTAGGACCAGGGGGGAATGGAAGTGTTCCAGAACAAAGCCTTCCTTATTCGGCATAACACAGAATGAAGTTGGTCTACCTGCCTGCTTTCTGATCTTACTTCCTAAGTGAAGCTTTCCACCTCACTGCTCATATTCACACTCATGTCTCCATGAATGGGAGAAACTTGGTTCGACAGGCCTAGATACCTACAGAGAAAACTCAAACTAGTTATCTCTACCAAACAAGCTTGTTTTCCTCTGCTTTGTTCATAAATATAATGAAGAAATAAAACAATGGAACACAAGATAAACAGTGATAATCAAAGGAACAGAAATAACCTTCAATTTTAAAAAATATTCAAGAACAAGTTGTATATAGAAAATAAGAATACAATGCTAAGAAAAATATGCAACCAAAGAACTCTTTAGAGTTTTTAGAAATTTAAAACATTGTTGCAAAATATGAAATTCACTTGAGGTTCTGGAGAAAAATAAAGAAATCTCCTAGAAGATAAAAAAACAGAACTTGGGGGCTCATGAGTGGTTCATTTGGTTAAGCATCTGCCTTCGGTTCAGGTCATGATCCCAGGATCCTGGGAGTGAGGATCCCTGCTCACCAGGTAGTCTGCTTCTCCCTTTTTCTCTGGCCCTCCCCCCTCCAATTCCCGCTCTTTCTCTCTCAAATAAACAAATAAATACAATCTTTTTAAAAAAGAAAACAGAATTTGGAAGAAAAGTTAAGATACAAAAGATTAACCCAGAAGTTTCAATTTCTACCTAACAGGAATTCCTAAATGGGAGGACAGAGAATATAACATAAAGGGAGAGAAAAGTAGTGAAAGGAAACTTCCTAAAATTGAAAATAATAGCTCTCAGGATTGAAAATTCTCATTAATCCTTTTGGTTGATTGTTTCCAAAGAGGGCCAAAACAATATTTGCTATACCAGATGGCTTTTTTGATGAGACTCTTAATTTCTTTCAGCAAAAAGCAGAATCAATTTTTCTGTACTTAAACCTGTATTTATCCTGAAACTTGCTTTGGCCAAGAGAATGTGGCAAAAGTGGCATTTGGTAGCTTCTGAGACTATATTTGCTGTAGCCTTGTAGCTCCAACTTAGCCCTTTTTGGGAAAGCCAGCTGCCATGATGCAAGGAAGCTTAGGTTAGACCATAGAATGAAGAACACCATCTGGGGAAAGAAGCTATGTGGATGGAAGAGCATGGAGGCAACAAAGATGTGAATGAAGTCTTTGTCCTTCCAGCCCACCCCAGCAGCCAGCAGTGATCCCCACTGATGCCTTTGGAGCAAAATAAGAGCCCCATCAAATCCTGCTCTATTTCCTGACCAATAGAATGATAAGAAATAGTTCATTGCTATTGTTCTAAAGTATTCACTCTTTGAGTGGTATGTTTTAATACTATCGCTGTTTCTTCAAAGGCCACTACTTGAACATATTCAGGATATTTTAACAAGTCCAGTCATAAATAAAGATCCAAGAAGATTCCAAAAAAGAACAGTTATGTATACAGAAATGAGAATCAGAACTGTATCAAAGTTTTCATTAAAATCATTAGATTTAATAAGTCTATGAGCAATGCCTTAAGAGTACTTTGAAGAAAACTAAGTCTATATTCTGTATCTAGCTAAAATATCGATCAGATGTAAGTGCAAAATAGATTTATTTTTGGACACAGAAAAATAAAAAAGTTTATCATGACCCATAGACTGTCTTGAAAGTACTACCAAAGGGTATATTACAACAAATTGAAAAGGTAATCAAAAAAAGAAAGATATGAAATATAAGGAACAATAATGCTAATCCAAGAATGCAATGAAAAGAAATATCAAGGGGCACCTGGGTGGTTCAGTCAGTTAAGAGTTTGAACTCCTGATTTTGGCTCAGATTAAGACCTCAAGGTCATGAGATTGAGCCCTGTGTGGGGCTTCACAGTGGGTGTGGAGCCTGCTTAAAGTTCTGTCTCTCCCTCTGCGCCCCCACCCCACCACTTGCACATGCACTCTCTTTCTCTCTCTCTCTAAAGAAAAAAAAGAAAGAAATCTCAAGTTGACAGCAATCAGCCAGTCTATAAAACAACAGCTAAAACTTTTAACAGGGAATCACAGGTTCCAATAAGAATGTCTTCAAGGGGAAAGTAAATTATTTGTTAAAAGCATATAATTAAATAGTTAGATTTTTTTGTCTTTAAAAAAAAGAAAATTGTACTCTAATAAAAGGTAAAGAAGATGAGAATGAAGATATAAATGGCTCCTTTTCTCCCACTTTCTCTTGTTAATTTGTTTTTTAGAGATATTTTCTTTGAAACAACACATTTAGTTACATAAGAATACATGTCATATTTTCCAGGGGAAAATTTTATTTTTTATTTTGAACTCGCCTATATGGTTTGAAACTTTATTACCAAGTACATATGTTACTTACACAAGTAAGAAGAAAAAAGAGGTGAATGGTGAGTTAATTAATTCTGTCATATTAGTTTTGGATAAACCAATTGGAACTGAACCCAAAGCATCTGCTAAGGTACTTGAATTAAAAGGAACTAAAAACCAGAGGGGGGAAAGTGTTTTTCATAAGATACAAACAGCTTTGACTCACTCTTTCCAAATATCCTTTCCAAGTATCACCAGTTCTAATAAAAGTTGTTTGTTCATGCATGGTTGAAGGTCAATAGGGCAAACCACTTTTTGATCACCTTGAAATGAAATGGTTCCTGTATAATAAAGCTTGATTTTTAAATCTTCAGACTATGAGCATGGATATCAATAGCACTCCAACTTATATGCAGGCTCAGACTCCAACTTAGATATGCAGGAAAATAAAGTAAAATGACAGATGAAGGAAGGCAGTGGAATCGCTGTTGGGACAGAACCATCTCAGTCCCAACAGACAATGTTATTGCAAAAGAAAGGCCTCTAACAAAGTCCCAGCATTTAACTATGAGGCGTGGGAGGTTATGAAGATGAGAAAAGAGGGCCTAGAAGATCTAGAAAGGAAATAGAAAAATAAAAGGGAGAATAAGAGGAAAAAGGAGCAAGAGAAAGAAAAAGGGAAAAGAAAGAAGAAAAACATTTAGAGGAGAGAAAATAGGACTGCACCTAACATTCAAAGCAAAATCTATGGCAGGGAGCATCAGGGCTCATTCTCCTACCTTCCCACAGCTACCAGCTATCAGACCCAGGCAAGATTTGGGTTCCTGAGTTTTAAAGATCCCTGCACTGGTCCTCCTCCATCTTATGGGAGCTCAGTGGAGAGGGCTAAGTGAACATGCTCTCTTAGAATCCATATCCCCATTTCTACATCCCAGTCAGTAAATTTTATTTTATTTATTTTGTTTCAAAGATTTTATTTATTTATTTGACAGAGATCACAAGTAGGCAGAGAGACAGGCAGAGAGAGAGGAGGAAGCAGTCTCCCCGCCAAGCAGAAAGCCCGATGTGGGGCTCGATCCCAGGATCCTGGGATCGTGACCCAAGCTGAAGGCAGAGGCTTTAACCCACTGAGCCACTCAGGTGCCCCCAGTCAGTAAATTTAAACCCTAGAATTCCCTACACAAATGGCCTGGAAATGCCATGTAGGCTCCCAAAGTCTACATGGGCACATTCCCTGCACCATCTCCTGGAAGACGTTCTATACTTCTAATGTTTGTACTTCTAGCCCTGAGGGGTGGCTAAAAAGTAGCCATAATCCCATACTAAAATGTAGTAGGGGATTGTAGCTGAGGTTTGGACATGGGCTGAGTTGTCTACTTGGACGTGCATGAGATTCTTCAATATGTTGGTTGGAACTGGGGCTGGGGGGAAAGAAAAGGAAACAGGAGCTAGCAGTCAGAGGCAGTCTCTCCCAATCATACTGACAGAGAACATGTTGGATTGAAACTTCTAAGTTAAAAATTGAACCTTTCAGGTTGTTATGAATGAACATTTGTCAAGTAAAGAGAATGGAAATGATTCTTCTTAATGTGTTACTAATTTGACTACTTGAAAACTATTATTTATTTAAATATATGATATGTGATTTTCCAGCTACACTCTTGCTCTGAGCAAGTCTTATAGATGAACCATAAAATAGAAGCAGGATAGACAGATAGAATGTATTTTTATGTAAATAGAGTATAATTTGCACGAACACACATACACACACACAAACACACGAGCAAGTGTCTTTAGTACATCTCTATATAACATAGCACGGTTAAGATCTGTAATATACCTTAAAACATAACATAAATGTGAATATTTTTAGTGTTAGATGCTTCCACATACAGTTACCTGATTTAGTAAGCTACTAAAAATGGCAGATTGTGGTTTCCAAAAATGGCCACAACAATAGTTCTCACTCCACATGCTCCTCCAGAACCCCGCTTTTGGAACAAGAACCTTGATGGGGCATCGAGAGGTAGAATCTATGTCTCCTCCTTGAACTTGAGTGAGCTTTTATGACCTCTTTAACAAAAGAGTACAAAAAAGAAGCACCATGCATTATTTAAGAATAGAACATGAAAGGCAATACGACTTCCTCCTAGCTCTCTCTTAGGACACTCACTTTTGGAACCTCGTCACCACACTATGAGGAAGACAAGAGGTCCTAGCTGAGGTCCCAGCCAATAGCCAGCATGGACGACCAGACTTGAGAGAGCAACCCTTCAGAATGTTCCAGCCTCTAAAACATCCATTCTAGCAGATGCAAAGTGTAACAGAGATGAGGAGTCCCCTCCAAACTCTGTCAGATAGTTGCATTCTGAGCTAAATTATTGATTGTAAATTACTTTCATTGCTATAAGGCACTAAGTTTGGGATGCTTTATACTCAGCAACAGACAAGTAG
The DNA here is from genome assembly GCA_003697995.1 of Taxidea taxus jeffersonii. Lineage (NCBI taxonomy): Eukaryota > Metazoa > Chordata > Mammalia > Carnivora > Mustelidae > Taxidea > Taxidea taxus. The sequence continues at coordinate 17,305 of ML109333.1, read as the reverse complement.
ATCCCTAAACATGAAATAATTTTATTTTAAAATATATTGTTGTTACATGATATGTATCTCACTTTTAAAAATAAACTGAAAAAAAAGGATAAGCAACTTAAGCAGAAATTGAGTTATGTTTCTTTCTATATGTATGAGACTTCACTCTATTTAATAATTTTTATGTTTAAATTTAATTAAATTCAACCAAGGACAACCTCACTGATTAGGATGCCAATATTTAAAAACAAACAAACAAACAGAAAATAAGTGTTGACAAGGATGTGGAGGAATTGGAATCCTTGTGTGTTGCAAGAAGTAAAGGAAGTAAAACGATGCAGCTACCATGGAAAAGTATGGTGGTCCCTCAAAAAATCGAACCACCATATGATCCAGCAATTTCACTTCTGGGTATATATGCAAAATAATTGGAAGCATGGTCTTGAGGAAATATGTACACCCAGCATTATGTACAATAGCCAAAAGATGGAAGCAACCCAAGTGTCCATCAGTGGATGAATGGATAAAATAAAATGTTGTATATACAAGCAATGGAATATTATTCAGCCTATATTATAAAATAAGAAATTTTTTCATTTGGATATAGTTGACACACAATGTTATATTAGTGTTAGGTGTACAACTTAGTGATTTGACAAGTTTATCCATTATCTATGTTCACCACAAGTATAACTACCATCTGTCCTGTTACATCACTACTAGAACATCACTGACTGTATTCCTTATGATCTGCCTTTTATTCCTGTGATTTTCTTGTTGCATAACTGGAGGCCTGTATCTCCCTTTCCCCTGAACCCATTTTGCCCAACGCCCTGCTCCCCTCCTCTCTGGCAGCCATCGGTTTGTTCTCTGTATTTATAGGGCTGATTCAGCTTTTTGTTTGTTTATTCCCTTTTTCTTTAGATTGCACTTACAAGTGGAATTATATGGTATTTGTCCTTCTAGTCTGACTTATTTTACTTACCTTAATACCCTCTAGGTCCGTCCATGTTCTTTCAAATGACATGATCTCACCCAAGAAAGGAAATGCTGATGCATGCTATGACATAGACAAACCTTGAGGACGTTATGCTGCGTGAAATAAGACAGCCACAAAAACACAAATACTATGTGATTTCACTAACACAGGGTATCTAGAGTAGTGAAATTCATAGAGACAGAAAATGGAATGGTAGTTGCCAGAGGCCAGAGGAAGGGATGAATGGGAAATAGTTCTTTAATGGGTGTAGAGTTTCAGTTTTACAAGATGAAAAGAATTCTGAGATGGGTTGCACAACAAAGTGAGTATACTTACTACTTGTCTGTAGACTTAAAAACGGAAAATTTCAAATCAAGATGCATATTTTATGTTATTTGTATTTCATCACAATTAAAAATTTTTTATTTAATCAAAGGTTTTTTGGCTCCATGTCTCCAGAGTTTCCCTCAGTCTTATACATTCTCATATCATATAGATATAGCCAGTATTTATTATAGAATCAGATCATCCAGAATTTTCTCCTAAATTTGCATAAGCAAAATTGCTCATTAAATTTGGCAATATTATCATGAAATTTAATAGCTGGTCCCAAAACAGTTGGTCAAACAAATAGGGAATCTGATGTTTCATTGTTCACTAATAATAATGATGCATTTCATAGTCAATATGGTGGGGCATGTAACATCTTTTTAAAACTGATGGTCAAGGATCTGGTTGGTGTTTATTTCTATTAAAGTTCAATTCTTGTAGTCAGTTATATTTCATTAATATTTAATATTTCGTGTTTGAAATAGTTACAAACTGGCACTTATACAGTTATATAGATGTGACCCATTAATATTTATAGTAGACAATTACAATTTTCAAAAGTATAAAACATGCTTTCTTCATCCTGTACAGCAAACTGCTTTCTCATTTTCCATTGCTGAACAAATTAAAAATATTTTGCAATTTTTTGCATTATTAATTTCAAAAAAGTGTTATCAGTATTTCTATAGAGAATTTGTAACTATAAGTTCACACAAGCTACATGTCCAATAGGTGGACTTTTTTTTTAATACTCAGAAGTGGAGTTGATGTCGGGGAAAAAGAGGAAAGTCACAGTAAAAAAAAAAAATCAGTATATTGCTTCATTAAGAGAAAATCATGTAAAAAAGTATAATGAACTGATTCGAACTTAAAATTGTTCCTAATGCCTTTGATTTGTTTACATAGGGCTGGAAAGTCATTCACATCAAAGCCACCTTCCCAATGACAACACTGAATTAGAGTGTTTCATCTTAAATAAATTGTTGACTTTAGCCTTCTACCTTAATATTTAGAAATGACACACAGAAAGAAAGAAAAGAACTTCTTCTATTCAGCATTCTCCAAGTTAAGATTTCATCTTTCCAGTAGGAATAATTTCGAGTTTTGCCAAGCAATTTTAAAAATAATAGCACTTTCTGTTTTCCAGAACCATGTTGTATCTAAACATACACAATTTTTGCAAACAAATTTTATTTTGATTTCAAAATAAATCTGGACCTTTTCTTGTATTTCCTGAACACTATGATGAATTCCAGCAATTATTATTAAAATCCTCCCTTTTTCTCCCTTATCATCTGCCACTATCACATAGATGAACTATTCCTGGACCTTTCTCCTCAAATCCCCCAAAAGTCTCCTTCACTACCTTCAGTGTATATGTCTTTTCCTACTAATTTTTTTAAGATTCATTTTTTTAATTTATTCTAGAGAGCAAGAGAGCATGAGCTGTGGTGGGATGGGAGGACAGAGGGAGAGGGAAGAGAGAATCCTCAAGCCATCTTCCTGCTGAGCCCTGAGTCCGATGCCTGGACCCCAAGATTATAACCTGAGCCAAAACCAAGAGCCAGCAGCTCAACCGACTGAGCCACCCAGAAACCCTGACTTTTCTAACAACTTTTAACCAATCTTCTTTCTCCTAGACCCTCATTATAGAAATTGACATTATATATGAATACAACATTATATATAAATTGACACGAAATTCTTTTCTTTCATCCTCCCACTTTTCCCATCTCTCTCTCTCTCTCTCTCTCTCTGCCTATTCTGTTCTCTCTTCAAACCCCAGAGAACTGGCAAGACATTTTTGAGGGGTGAAATGGCTGAGCAAGGCTGTAAGTATAAGAAACTAAAAATTTTCATACACCAGTAATTTTTAGTCTGTTACATTCTCATAGCTACAAAATTTATTGCCTTCCAATAAAAATATAAAGGTGCTCACAAAGAGTCTCTAAACTTAAAATCCTGAAGCCTTCCCTTCATCCATACCATAATTTTCAAATAACATCCGCAGCAAGAGCCTAATAAATTGAAGGTTCTCCCCACTTCTTTTTTGGTACCTCAAACAGCTTAAAGCCTAGGGGAAAAAAAGAGAGTTAGTGTAACTGTTTTTGCTCGACACATTTCTGCTTGGGAGAGTTGGAGTGATTTGGATTGAAATTTTGGCCCTCGGTACCATGAAATTCCCGTCCATGATGCAAGGCCCAAGAAACATCTGGGGTCTTTGCGAAACGAGTCTCTAAATCTTCATCTCCCCGCGCGGCATGCACAAAGGTTACACACTATGATTTAATCAGCTGCCTTTAGAAAAACACTTAGAATTCGAACGTACTGGAACCGGTCGTGGCGTTTTGAAAGTCACAGCAGGACCACACTTACACCCTGGGACAGCACTCAGGCAAGAGTTCTTTCTCTCTTCTTACAGTTCCTCTCTTTGTGCAAAGTAAACTTTTCTTCCTTCGGTCAAAAGGACATCGGATGGGCTGAGTTGAAAGCACTGTTCTCCCGTCTCATGAATCACTAAGTGACTTGGTTCCACATTAGGTCACCACAGAACACAGACTGTAACAGGAACACATAAAAGCTCCACCAGGGGAGGGGAGAGACGCTGTTCGGGAATATCGTTGCCAGAGTAACATAAACCTTGTGTGTTTTCACAAGGAAATGAGTCACTTGTTTCTGTTGGCTAAAACTCTGTTTTCTTTAATTTCATATTTTAGCTGTCTAATATATGCTGAAAGAGCCCAGGGTTTCCAGTCTTCAGATGAAGATAACTTGCTAATTAAAAGCTCAACAGAGGGTTTGCATGGTAATTAAACAGAACAGGATAAAAGGAACACTCAAGCAACCAGGAGCACATGGCAAAGGCAAGGGTGAGAGCCCTCAAACCTTAATCAGTTCTTCGAGAGCAGGAGCCCTGAGGGTGGGAGCACAGACAGGCTCTGCACGGTGAGATAATTCAGAAGAATTAACAATTAGAAATAAAATTTACCGAACTCAGTATGTTCAAAAAAATAGTATATTCAGACAAAGTCAGGATGTATTTGCCTTGAATTATTGGGTTATTTATTTTAAACTTTCTCTATCATTTAGATGGTTTAGCCTTAGAAAGTATCAGCGCAGAAGTTGAAAATGCAAATGGTTTCATGTCTTCAGTCAGCTATGGGATTACCAGGAGGGACGGGGACCGTGGCACTCAGGCGACAGGTGTCTGTGAGCCCAGTTCAGCCTGTGGGGTTCTAGACAAGGACTTCTACTCTAGAGTGCCAAGAAACACATTATTCTTCACTTTCATTGGAAGACGGGCTTTCTTCAAAATATATGCACTGATAAAAATGTCAATATCAATTCCATCTTTTTAAAATTAGTACAGGCGTAGGTATTAAGCACCTAGTCCTGGCCTTCAGGACTCATGTGCGATACCTCTTCGGTTCCTCCTTAGCCTTTGCTCCCCAAAATATGTGACTATTTGGGAGTACTCTGGCTATTTCTTTTCTCCCTGCTTTTCGTGACGCTTCTTTAAGCAAGTGGTCAGTACGCCCTATCTCTTGTGCTTTGGGGCCTCTTCCCCCACAACCTCTTCCCCTAGAATCCTGTCCTCAACTGCCCACTTTGCTGGAACTGTGACTTCCTCAGCACCATGTCTAATGGATTTTTTTCAAGCCTCATTCCCTTTGGCCTCCCCACTGTGTTAGTCTTTACTGGGGCCACACTTTGTCTGTATTGCTCTCCTTCATAGCTTTCCCTCCCAACAACCTGTTACTTTTCCTCTTTATTCTTCTGTCCTTTGATGACTTCCATACTTCAGTTATACAAGTCTGGTCTCTCCTCCTAACTATTTTTGTACATTTTTACTTGATACCCAGTATACCACTCCAACATAGTATTTTTTTAAACATTTACTTATTTAATTTAGAGAGAGCACACGTGCACGCGAACAGGCAAGGTAGGGGGAACAGAGGAAGAGCGGAAGCAGACGCCCTGCTGAATGCAGAAGCCGGATGTGGGACTCAACTCCAGGACCCTGAGATCATGACCTGAGCCAAAACCAAGAGTCAGATGCTTAATCAACTGAGCCACCCAGGCACCCCTTCAACACAGTATATTAAAAACCAAACTCCCTCTCTTCCTCCTCTAAAGCAGCGTCTTGCCTGATTCCATTCTTTCTGCGAATGCTACTATCACTGTCTCTGCAAGACAGTCTCAAGCCCCAGAGAAGTCTTTGATTCTTTCCTTCGTTTCTCCTACACATCTGATTGGTCACCAACTCTGTTGTGTCTTGTGAAGTAATCTGTTTTGGATCCATGCCTTCCTTTCCAATGCCTCAGCCAGACCTTTGTCCAGAATCTGTTATCACTCACACCTAAGGTAGGACAACAGTTCCCTAACTGGTCTCTGCCTGCCGTCTTTCAGGGCTGCAATCCATCCTGCCCACCGCAGCCGGACATGTTTTACTTACACCTCCACTGTGCAGCGCTGAGCCCTGCTCCAAGCTGCCGGTATCATCGTGTGCCTGGAGGAAGTTCAGCATCACAGTCTCTGATGCTCTTACTTTATCTTTCCCATCTCCCACCTGAAGTCCTTCCCTCTGATCTGACCTGTGCATTGCTCCATTCCCTCCCTTTGTTCCCTCTTGCTGCTCAAACAATGCACCTTATGCTAGAAAGGGTGCCCCCTCCTATTTATTCCTACTCATGATCTTGGCCCATCTCATTGGCCATCTCCTTGCTGGTCATACAGGCACATCTTGCCATATTTTAGCTTGTATTTATTTAATCTTTCATGTGTTTGAGTCTTGTCCTCATCAAGAATTCTTAGCATCCTAAAGGGAAGAAGTATGTCTCTGCTTCATGCCTCCTATAGACACAAGGATATAGCTACAGTAGGTTTTCTATAATTATTTCTTGAATAAGGATGGTAATTATCTTAATAATGTCATCCATAGCTACTAAGTTGTACACTGAGCTGAATATTTTTAATACATTTTAATGAGTATTTTCAAGATTTTTATGACTTCTTTTATAGACATCATTTGTTCATCTTTCATGCATGTCTAAAAGATTTAAGATCACTAATCAAATGTCTAATCAATTTGCATCATAATTAACTTCATCTAAATCCTTATTTAGCATCCATGTTCTTTCTTTTTCCCTTAGACAAATGTTTTCCTCCAGAGATTTTTTTCCCTAATATCTTTGTGTTTCTATTACATAGACTTGATGAATTCTCATTGTTATTAAACTATAGTTTACTTTTTAGAATTCAAACTCAAAAAGTATAAAATGTATATAGTGTTCTTTTTTTTTTTTTTTTTCGGTTCCCTCTTCTTCCCATTTTATTAACATATTTACCCTTCCAGAGAATTTTTAAGTATGTTTAAGCCAATATGACTCCTTTTTTCACCTACATTTCTTTTACACATTTTGAAGCAACTTGCTGTTTCCAGTTTACAATGTACCATGAAAAAAATCTTCCACAATCATTTCAATAACAGTCTGGCATTCTGCAGGATGACATATTGTAATTTGTCGAACCAGTTCCCCTGTGATAGACATTCAGGTTATTTCCAACCATTTATTATTGCACAAGGTAGAATGTATTCTTATACATAAAATTTTTGCATACATGCAAGAATATGACTACCGTGATTACTGAGAAATAGAGTTTCTGAGTCTAAGGCTATATACATTTGTAATTTTGACAGATACTACCAAATGGCCCTTTCTAATACAATGAACTATTTTATACCCATACAAATGTTGCATAATAGTGTGTATTTCTTCAAAGTCTTATCAATACAATGCATTATCAAACTTTCAGGGTTTTGCCAGCTTTATAGGTGAAAAATTGATTGAGTAGTTTTTAAATATCACCTTTATAGAAGTATAATTTATATAATAAAATTTATTTTAAGTGTACAATTTGATGAATTTTGACAGCTATATATGGTCCTGTAGCCACAACCACAAATGTAATAAGAACTTCACCATCACACACACACACACACAAATTCACTCATGCCCTTTCATAGATAATCCCCTAGTCCCATTTCCAATCCCTTACAATCACTAATTTGTTTTTAGTTATTATTGTTTTGTCTTTTACAGAACTTCATATAAACATCTTATAGCATATATTCTTTTTCTGTATTTCTTTTCCTAAGCAAAATGTTTCTGAGCATTATCCATGGTGTGTGTACTAATCTTTCCCCCCTTCTTGTTGCAGAGTAGTATTGTAATGCAAGGGTGAGCTGAAATTTGTTTATCCACTTACCAATTGATGGGCATATTAGTTATTTCCAGTTTGGGGTTATTATTAAGAAAGTCATGAATATTTGGGTGTGTACTTGTGTGAAAATATGTTTTAATTCTCTCGGATACCTTGGATACTCTAGAAGTGGTATTGCTGAGTTTTATGATGTGTATTTTTAACATTGTAAGAAACTGTCAAATTGTTTTCCAGAGTTGCTGTATCCCTTTGTTACCCCCACCAGCCACGTGTGAGAGCCATTTGCATCATATCCTTCCCGATACAAAATATTGTCTGTTTTTAACTGTAGTCATTTTAGTGGATATGTAACAGTAATTGATGCTTTAATTTGCTTTTTCTTCATGGTTATGATGTTGAGCATCTTTTCATAAGTTTATTTGTTATTCACATATCTTCTTTGGTAAAATGCCTATTCAGATATTTTGTCCAGTATTTATCATGTTGTTTTCTTATTATTGAGTTTAAATATTCTTATATATCCCAGTTAAAATTTATTATTTAAGAGATATTTTTAAAAACTTTTTTCCAAGGTCTGGTTTGCCTTCTTACTTTCTTTCTTTCTTTCTTCTTCTTCTTTTTTTATAGTGACAGAGAGCACTAGCAGGAGGAGAGAGGGAAGCAGGCTCCCCACTGACCAGGGAGCCCGATGAGGGCTTGATCCCAGGGCCCCGGGATCATGACCTGAGCTGAAGGCAGCCGCTTAACTGATTGAGCCACCCAGGCGCCCCTGCCTTTCTTGAAAGACTTATTTGAAGAGCAAAATATTCTAACACTTGAGGTGCCTGGGTGGCTCAGTGGATTAAGCCTCTGCCTTCAGCTCAGGTCATGATCCCAGGGTCCTGGGATCAAGCCCCGCATCGCTTCCCCCCTCTCTCTCTGCCTGCCTTTCTGCCTACTTGAGACCTCCCTGTCAAATAAATAAATAAAATCTTTTTTAAAAAATTCCAATTCTTTATTTTAATGAGGTTCTATGTAACCACTTATTGGTTTATAGTTTGTGCTTTTGGTTTTCTATCAGATCTCTGTTAACAAATGTCATATAGGTTTTCACCTATATTTTCTATGTGACCATATACAGTTGTCAAACCGGAAGTTTACTAGTTTAGCTTTTATATTTCTATGATCCATTTTGAGTTAATCTTTGTGTATGATGTGAAGTAAGGGGTGTGTTTCATCTGCTTAGATACAGATAACCACTTGCTCTAGCACCCTTCATTGAAAAGACGATATTTTCCTTGTGTGATCTCCTTGACATTTTTGACCATATATATGAGAGTCTGTTTCTGGACCCTATTTTGTTCCATTGCTTTATGTGCCTATCTATGTACCAATATTATGCTATCTTAATGACCTTACCTTTATAGTAAATTTCAAATTCAGATTCTGTAAGCCCTATAATTTTTTTCTTCTTCATAAGTATGTTGATTATTCTAGGTCCTTTTTATTTCTATATACATTGTAGAATCACCTGGTGAAATTCATAAATACTGCTACATTCTTATTGGGATCATGCTGAAATTATATATCAGTTTGGGGAAAATTGACATTTTAATAATATTAACTCTTCTAATCTGTGAAGATAGCCTTTCCCTTTATTAATTTAGATCTTTTGTTTCTCTTGGCAATATTTTATGGACTCTATTGTACAGATTTTAAATATTTAAAAAACCCTTAATCTTCAATATTTCATTTTTGATGCTCTTCTAAATGGCATTTTCATTTTAATTTCCAATTGTTGATAGTATAAAATGTATTTCATTTTTTTATATTGGCCTTGTATCATATAAGTCATTGCTAAATTCACTTATTAATTTTTAGGTAGATGATTATGTTATTTGTAAATAGAATATTATTCTTTCTTATGTGTATGCCTTTACTTCTTTTCCTAGCCATATTGCACTAGCTAATATCTCCAGTACCATTTGGGAGAAAGAAATTCTTTGGTCTTTCACCATTAATTGTGATGTAGGTTATAGGGCTTCATAAATTCTCTTTATTATATTGAGGAAGTTCCTTCTTATTCTTACTGTGCTGAAAGATTTTTCATGAATGAATGTTGAATTTTGTCAAATATTTTTAATGCATCTATTAAGATGGTTATAGGGCTTTTCTTTTTAGTCTATTAATGTGGTGAATTCCATTGATTGACTTACAAATGCTAAAACAACTTTGCATCCCTATGATGAACACCACTTGGTCACAATGGATGCCTTTATCCTTTTTTTTTTAAGATTTTATTTATTTATTTGACAGACAGAGATCACAAGTAGGCAGAGAAGCAGGCAGAGAGAGAGAAGGAAGCAGGTTCCCAGGACTCCGGGATGGTGACCTGAGCTGAAGGCAGAGGCTTTAACCCACTGAGCCACCCAGGTGCCTCTGCATTATCCTTTTTATTGCTGGATATGATCTACCAAAATTTTGCCAAAGTTTATTGCCTCTATGTCCATTAAGTTTGGTGGTCTCTAGTTCTTTATTTTTTGTCTTTTTTGGGCTTGGTATTAGGGTAATGCTGGCCTCATAAAGTGAATTGGGAAGTATTCCTTTCTCATCTGTTTTCTGGAAAAGGTCACATAGAAATAGTGGGGTTCTTAAAACTAAACATTTGCTTAATTAACCAATAAAACTTACTAGACATACAACTTTCTTTTTGGACAAGTTTTTAACTACTATTTCAACTTTTTGAGCAAGTTTAGGATTATTTTTGTGTAATTCATAAATTTGTTCATTTTACCTTAATATCATATTAATGCCATGAAGTTGCTCATACTGTTCTCTTATCATCTTTTAAATACTTGTAGAAACTGAAGTAATTTTACCTCTCCCATTCTTGACATTGCTTGTGTTTTATTTCTCTTTTTTCTGAACAATCTAACTAAAAG
>ML109332.1:22469-35181 GCA_003697995.1 Taxidea taxus jeffersonii | reverse complement strand
ACCACCTCCCTCCACCCATTTCCCCCCCTCCCAACCCCTCACACCCCACCCCCCACGCCCCACTCCCTGCCTCTGGCAACCACCAATCTCTGTATCTAGGAGTTTGTTTGTTTTGGTTTTTATTTTAAATTCCACATCTAAGTGAGATCATGCAGTATTTGATCTTTATCTGGTAGCTGTGACTTATTCCACCCTCGAGGTTCATCCACATTCTTGTAAATTTTTGCAGGATTTCCTTCTTTTTTATAGCTAAATAATATTCCTGTGTGTGTGTGTGTGTGTGTATCACATCTTCTTTATCTGTTCATCCAATGATGGAAACTTGGGTTTTTTTCCATGTCTTTAATGACATCGGGCACTTTTTTGACATGCCCTTGATAATGATGAAACTTCTCTTAACTTTTTTCATTGAAAGACACATCATGGAGTCAATGAGTTCTAGGATTTGTAAAATGAGGATACGAGGCAGACAAGGTTACAAAACATATTATACTCCCACCAACTGAAGATTCGCCCATCTTATTTCTGTAACAGTTCTGTGAATATAGGCACATATCCCAGCAGGAGGAGTAACAGAGTAATCATTAACACCGTACTGTGAGTGACTTCAATCAGCCAACCATTAATATGTACAACACCAATAAAAAAAGGAGCTCTGGTGAGAATGGAGGGGCCAGGCCTGGATGGAGTTAGAAGGACAATGGTCAGCAGAAAAAATGCTCAGAGAAGGTACAAAAATCAAATTTTACAGAACCTCAATGGCAGCCAGCAGGCCCTACCACCATGATGAGAAATGCTCTGAAGAACTAAACACCACAGATTTTCTCTCACACAATTAAGACAGTTTGGGGCCAGTTCAGTTCAATAGCTCCAGTTATGTTCAGTAACTTTCTCATCCTTTCCGACCAAAAGGAAAACAACAGGACAGAAAAGGTCCTCACAACCTTGCTCTCTGCTTCCTCCCATTTCCCCTCTCCCTCACCCTCTCCCTATTTTTGCTGACACTGAGAACTTGGAGCCCAAGGTCTGCAGGCTTTGATCCACAGGCAGGAGTCACTGCTCTTTCGGCATATTAACAAAACCCTCAACTTCACACAGTAAACAGAAACCTAAAATCTTCCTAGAAGTTCACAGCACCAACCATTCCCACCAGAACATTTCTTGGAAATCTGTGAAAGAACTTCTTTTCAGGTACGTTTCCACAAGAAAACCATCGACAATTAAATGAGATTTGAAGGAAAGTGAGCAAAAATTTCTCTTCAGGGCCCAGGTAGCCCAGAGCAGCATGAGCATACTGAGTTTGGGACTGCTCTTTAATCGTGAGAAAGCCATTTCCTTATTCCTGGACTCAGTTTCCTCAATTACCTGGCTACAGAATTGGAGAAGATGGTCCCTTAAAACATCTTCCAGCTATAAAATTTTCTGAAGGTCCATGTTGCCACAACAGCCGTACGGGGTTACAAATGAGAGATAAGAGCAGAAGGCCACTTGTCACCAAAAAAAAAAAAAAGTTTGTTAGTCAGGAAGTGCTGGAAAGAGACCATTTCAGCCTGAAGGTCTGTTTGCTCTTAGTGCTCAAATGTTCCGTTCCTTACATTTGTATTTCATTACAACCACAATGTGTGAAATGTCTAACAGAAAACACTCCCATAATCACTAGCAATACAGAAAGTACGTGGCTGTAATGTGAGGAGAAGCTTGTCTCAAAATAATTGGGACATTTACAATTCACATGCGCAATAAACGACTGTTAAAGCCCCAAAGTCTGTCCAGCCAGACATAAGGAAGGTATACAAAACTTTACAATAACCATGCCTAACTGCAGCTAGAAACCGGTGCTGAGAAAAGACGACTAAAAAGATTTAGGGGACCGTATTATTCACAGAGGCATATGTAACTGCCAAAAAAAGTAAATAATGTTCAGAATTTTCTCAACCGTCAATAAAATTTTTCAACAAAATTATTTCCAAAGTAAATATCTCATTACATGTTTCTCAGTTTTTATCAAAGCAATAAATAGCAATATCAAAGCAAAAAATAAACGTGTTTTTTCTTAAATCAAATAGGATTATAACAAAATCCAGCTGTCCTGCCTCAGTCCTTCTTTCAAAGGGCTAACCCCTTCCATCTATGAGCTATTTGTTCTGACATTTAGGCTTTTCTAAATAGTGCGCTTACTCCGCTATTTTCTGATTTTAAGTCAGTATTTACAACATTTTTGTTATGGTAATTAAGGATTTACCTCTGTTACATCTACTCTTCCAGTCTCTAGCCAGTTTTTCATTTCTGATAGCATACAATTTCCAAGACTCCTTTCTTATCCTCTGAATCTGATTTTTATAGCATTTTGTTCTTGTTTCAAAGATGTAATTATTTTCCCACCTCTCTTAGGGTACTTATTATTTTATGTATCATATTCCTCCCTTTCCCCTAGGTTTCCTTTTCCTGTTGGTTGGGTTTGGCTTTAATAACAGCAGCTTTCCTCAAACATCTGACTCCTGGCAGCCCCTCACATTTCAAAATGAGGCAGTCAAATGCCCAAGTTCTATGTGCTTGGGTGTCGCCTGCCAATGATGGAGTCAAAGTAGGCCATCAAATTCCAATCTGTGACCATACTATCTTCCCAATAAAAGCATCCTCTGATTTGGGGTTGGTATAGCTTCAACAATTCTAGGGTTTCCCCAGTCTTGGTGTCCTTTCATCTTCTTGGCGTTAAACCAGAACTTTACTATACTCTGGGACAGGGATCCCAAGGCAGAGTTCATATTCATGTGTTCTCCAGAGAATATATAAATCTATATTCTCCAGTGCAGGTAGAGAAGAAAAGGAGTCAAGGCTCACTGTTTACAGATCTCAACCAAACTCCTAGTTTTTAGCTGCCAACATCTCCCACTTTCCCCTGACCCAACCTCAGGCAGTAGAGGTTACTCTAAATCAGGAGGCTTACAAAGTCTGAGGAGTCCAACAAGAGGACTCTTGTCACCACCCTCTGCCCTGGATCCCTCAGCAGTTACCCACTCCACCATCATCTTCCAACACGTGATGTCTTGCCCATCCAAAGCCACTTTGTCTCTACTTCCCTTTGGCTGTATTAGTTCTTCCTTTTTTTGTTCTTTTTGCTGTAATTATGATGGCAGCAAGCAGTGATACACACATAACCACTCTTCTACTTTTAACTATGAGTTCTGTTCTCTTCAATTTACTCTTAGGGAGAGTCCAAAAATGGTCTCATGACCATAAACCAGGCCCTGGTTTTATGTGGCGATAGCATGCAGGCAAGACTTGGTTCTCAGAGTCTCAAATTCCAAAAGACAATCTTGCTAAATATCTTATCACCAGACTTTGCACAATAATATTCATAACATCAGATATAACTGTCAGTTAATTATTCCTCTCATGATTAGGTCCAATTTGAAATTTGAATTTGATATTTATAATACAATACAGTCACTTCATATACAGCAAAATATTATAGATAGAGCATCAGATTACATTTCTTTCCTTTATCTTCAAATGTGTAATTTTACTGTACATTCAGTAATTCAATCCAGCCTAAATACAGCTGCTACTTGGGGAACTCAATTCACTTTACATACTGGAAATACTAAATTGCATTAAAGCTTTATTAAAAATGCAAATAAGGGGCGCCTGGGTGGCTCAGTGGGTTAAGCCTCTGCCTTCGGCTCAGTTCATGATCCCAGGGTCCTGGGATCGAGTTCCGCATCGGGCTCTCTGCTTGGCGGGGAGCCTGCTTCCTCCTCTCTCTCTGCCTGCCTCTCTGCCTACCTGTAATCTCTATCTGTCAAATAAATAAATAAAAATTTTTTAAAAATCTTTAAAAAATGCAAATAAATTTTACCTCTAAAAATATATAAATATAGAAACCTAAAGTTCAACCATATTTACTAAAAAAAACTCTATAACTGTATCAAGTATATTAATAATGAAAGATGAAATATAGATGGTCCTATCATCCAAATGCTCAGTATCTTGTGACCAACAGAGAGGATGGCCTGTAAGTTTTAAAAACACAGAAAATAATTCCCATCTGGGCTGAAAGGGACCAGGCATGTTTTTAACAGTAACATTATGAAATACAGAAATAATCTTTCAAGACCTTCTTTTGAACCAGAAAGAACTTCATAGCTAGACGCCAATATTTCCCACAAAACCCTGTGAAATTGACTATGGGGACCCAAGGACGGTGGAAACGTATCAGGCAAAGAAAGATAAAGTTTGCCAGCAAATTCATAAAACTGCAAACTTTTGCCCAAATTACTTGGGGAAGTGGTACCTGGGTGGCTCAGTCAGTTAAGCATCCAACTCTTGGCTTTGGCTCAGGTCATGATCTCAGGGTCCTGAGATGAGTCCCTCCCGTCTCTAGCTCTGCGCTCAGTGCAGAGTCTGAGTTTTTCTCTCTTCCTCTCCCTTTGCCCCTCTCCCTCCACCAAATAAATAAATAAATCTTTTTTTTTTAATTACTTGGTTTAGAAGCTCACATACAGCCTGTTTGATGAAGTCACTGAAAGTCCTGAAAACTCTATTTTGCCCACATTGTGATATATCTTTAATGTATCACAAAAATAAAAGAAAGCAAGAAATGCCTAATGTCCTTCTTTATTTTCTTTAAATCATTATGTTTCTGAGTTTAGCTGAAAAAAAAAAAAAAAAAAAGGTAAATACTCTTAAGTGACTTCAAACATTAAAGCCAAATAAATATTAAGGTTGTACTCCACAGTTTCCGATCCAGGAATATTTAACAGTCCCTAACATTCAAAACAGGGTATCTAAAAAACTTATTTTCTTGCTCTTTCCCATCACATCATTAATTTGAACGGGAGGACTGTTCTGCTCTCATTCAAATGATAATAATTTTGTCAATTATAATAATCAATTTGTCTTAATAAGAGGAATAGAGATGAATGATGTTAAAATATTTACAAACAACATTTATAGCATGTAATCCACAATCTACCTCATGGTCATGATAATTGAATAGCCTAGGGAAGGAAGTATAATCAATCCAATCACCAAATTTAAGAATTGCCACGTTTCCTTCATAATTACAAATGTCTTTGTTACTTAAATGGGGGGATCAGACCTTGAATCCCCAGGCAAACCAAAACAGTGCCGCTCTACACATTTAAACAGAATGTGCCTTCTAAACAGTCAAAATCATATCCTCCCTGCACATTTTCCTATGACTTAACCCTAGAGTGTTCTATTCACTAATCCTTGACATACATACCCAGTCCCTACATGTCAAATACTGTTCAATGCAGTGACATGAAATGGTCCATGAAATCCTTTTACTTTTTCAACACTCTGCCTGTCAAAATATCAGTCTCATTTAATAGGCCCCTGGCGGAAAACATTTCTAAGTCAGTTTCTTTAATTTCCAATACCTAGTAAGGAAAGACAGAAGCCCTAGAGGGTTAATCGCAGGATGAGTTGGGTGGCTGAAATAAATTCCTGGCCCAGAGACACCCGCAGGGACACGGTGAAAGACCACTCAAGAACTTCTGGGAATCCGCTGATAAAGGTGCCCAGACAAGAGGTGGGCAACCAGTGGACGCCCTCAGCAGGAGCTCACTGACACAGGACACACTGTAGGGAGTCACAGAGGCTGTTCACCACACAAACACCCAGACAACTGAAGTCAGACCACAACCAGAAACAGCCAAGCTCCAAACAAAGGGCCCTACAGGCTAAGCAACAGAAACCAGATTCCATTTTTAAAATTACATAGCTTTTTAGATTTTCTCATAACAAAATAACTTTGGGGGCACCTGGGTGCCTCATTCGGTTAAGCGTCTGCCTTCGGATCGGGTCATGATCCCAGGGTCCCAGGTCCTGGGACTGAGCCCCACACAGGGCTCCCTCCCACTCCCTCCCCCTGTTCGTCTTCCCCCTCTCAAATAAATAAAATCTTTAAAAGAAAAATAACTTTGGACTTATGAGCTATCATTAGCGTTTGTATGGAGTTGAAGACTAAGCACTGAGAGGCACTACAGGATAGTGAAGAGGGTGGCACAGTGATGGAGATTTAAATGCTCCCTCAGGCACTCACTACCTATGCTAGGCTGGGTAAGTTCCTTAGCTGCTCTGTGCCT
The DNA here is from genome assembly GCA_003697995.1 of Taxidea taxus jeffersonii. Lineage (NCBI taxonomy): Eukaryota > Metazoa > Chordata > Mammalia > Carnivora > Mustelidae > Taxidea > Taxidea taxus. The sequence continues at coordinate 29,068 of ML109332.1, read as the reverse complement.
TGGTTTCCTGACTATAACATGGGGTTGATAATAGAAGTGCCACTTTCATAGGGAGAATTAAATGAATTCATGTGGGGAGGCCTAGGTGGCTCAGTTAACCATTTGCCCATGTTAACCATTCAGCTCAGGTCATGATCCCAGGGTCCTGGGATGGAGCCCCATGTCAGGCTCTCTGCTCAGCAGGGAGTCTGCTTCTCTCTCTCTCTCTGCCTGCCACTCCCCCTGCTTGTGCTTTCTCTCTCTCTGACAAATAAATAAACAAAATCTTTAAAAATAAATAAATGGGGGACGCCTGGATGGCTCAGTTGGTTAAGCGGCTGCCTTCGGCTCAGGTCATGATCCCAGCGTCCTGGGATCGAGTCCCACATCGGGCTCCTTGCTCGGCGGGGAGCCTGCTCCTCCCTCTGCCTCTGCCTCTGCCTGCCTCTTTGTCTGCTTGTGCTCGCTCCCTCTCTCTCTCTCTCTCTAATAAATAAATAAAAATTTAAAAAAATAAAAAATAAAAATAAATAAATGAATGAATGAATGAACTCGTGCGTATGTCTATATGTATATGTATATATATATACACAAGTGTGAATAAACACATACATCTATGGGTGTGTGGGGAAGGTGTGGCATGTGTGTATAAATAATATTAAGACAGTTAAATAGTGATGAGCACAGTAAGCATGGAAAACCATTCAAGCTACTCCTCTTGTTTACTGTAATGCTTCTTTTTTTTTTTTAAGATTTTATTTATTTATTTGATAGAGATCACAAGTAGGCAGAGAGGCAGAGAGAGGAGGAAGCAGGCTGTCCGCAGAGCAGAGAGCCTGATGCGGGGCTCGATCCCAGGACCCACTTTAACCCACTTTAACCCACTGAGCCACCCAGGCGCCCCTACTGTAATGCTTCTTATACACCAAATTACTTAGTGTAGTTTTAGGTTAGAGCGAAGCAAACACTACACATGTGCTAATGTATTTAACAGGATGAGTAAGAGATTGTTTAAAATTATCAGCCGATTCCAAACATCTGTGCCCACATGGCCACTAAGGAACAATCAGCTTATCTGAGTGATTTCAACTAGTACCTTCCCTCACTCCATCCCCACCAGCAGGAAGAGGCCATTAGAGAATCTGGTCCATAAAGGACAAGTAGAATCTCAGAGTTGGAAAAGTACTTAACAGAGTTTAAACAGCTGACTCAGGTAAATGTTTCCAGTATTAAATGAGGCTTATGTGAATCCACCATCAGCCTGGATTCTCATGTTTCACACCATGACTAAAAGGAAGGGGTGAAAAACAGTACAAGTGGCACTAATTTATCTGATTAATGTTTCTACATTAATTTGTTTGGATTAATGTTTGTACTTGCATAGTCCTTCCTATGAGAAACTGTCCTTTGCTCCAGAATGCCCCTCTTGCCTAGTTTTATATCCTTCCTCAATTTTCCGCTGCTCCCCCTGACTCTGGACCCTATGAAATCCAACCAGAATGTCTGTGTGTGCCTGAGCATCCGGCAGGGCCCAATCCGAGGCTGGAAACACGGGTCAAAGTCCACTCGGCCAGCCCTGGTAACTAGGGCCGAACCAGGTAGTTGCTATCTCCCTCAACAGCCTGCGGAAAGTCAAGAGCAAATGATGCAAGGGGAACCAAGGCAGGGAAATAACACCAATAATAACAAAGACAAAAGAGCCTCTAACTGCAATGCCAAACACTCGTAACTCACTGAACCCTTGCAGCAACTCCACAGATCCCTTCAAAAGCCGCAGAAACATTCTGGTTCCTCTACTTAGCCCCCAGAGTTTACATTTTTAAAAAATTTACTTTAAATAACCTGCCTCCAAAAACTGGAGATAGATACAAAGTCTCAAATAAATCTAACGCTATATAAAATCCTACAGGAAGGGGTGCCTGGGTGGCTCAGTCGTTAAGTCTGCCTTTGGCTCAGGTCATGATCCGGGATCCAGGAAATGAGCCCCTCTGCATTGGACTCCCTGCTGGGTGGGAAGCCTGCTTCTCCCCCTCCCACACCCCCTGCTTGTGTTCCCTCTCTCACCGTGTCTCTCTCTGTCAAATAAATAAATAAATAAAATCTTAAAAAAAAAAATTCTACAGGAAAACTTACTAGACTCCCTTATTGACAGAAAGGATGAAGATAAAATAAGAGGATATTAGTAAACCAAATTACTCTTGGGGAGCAATACTCTAAATCCCTAGTCCAAGTAAACGTCTCCTAAAACAAATAATTTAAAGCATTTCAGCAACCAGTGCTTCACAGTGTCAAGGTCTCTGGCAAAACAGAACAACCTGCAAACACAGAAACGCTGTGTTGCACTCAGACATGCCCCATACAGCACTCCCCAGAGGAGGCCTATCAACAGAGGCACTACCTTGGCCATGATGCTGAAAAAGAGGAAATGTGTGTGGGTTAATTCAGAAAAAGACGGAAGATTTGTTTTAAAAAGACTAGTTAAATATTATAAAAATTTACTTTAATTCAAACAAATTTGTTTTCGGGGCACCTGGGTGGCTCAGTCTGGTTAAGTGTCTGCCTTCAGTTCAGGTCATAATCCCAGGGTCCTGGGATCAAGTCCGGAATCAGGCTCCCTGCTCAACGGGGTGTCTGGTTCTCCCTCTCCCACTTTCCCTGCTTCTGTGCTTCACTCTCGCTGTGTCTCTCTCTGTCAAATAAATAAATAAAATCTTTAAAAAACAAACAAATTTGTTTTCTATTTTTTTTTCCATAGACATTGAAAGGAAAGAAACAAAGCAATACTATGCTTCATGTTATCTTCTAAATAAACACCTAGGAGTAAGAAAGAAGGAATAAGGGGCACCTGGGTGACTCAGTCGTTAAGCATCTGCCTTCGGCTCAGGTCATGATCCCAGGGTCCTGGGATTGATCACCACGTCAGACTCCCTGCTCGATGGGAAGCCTGCTTCTCCCTCTCCTACTCCCCCCACTTGTGTTCCTGCTCTCACTGTCTCTCTCTCTCTCTATCAAATAAATAAATAAAATCTTTAAAATAGAGATAAGAAAAAAGAAAGAAGAAATACAGTGAAGGAAGACTTTTCTTTAATAAACTGTGAGTGGCAGAGAAGCCCAGAGCATGGTATCATTACCAGATGATTCTGCAGCCTCGTAACCCCTGCCAAGTATTTTCAGTATATATTACAGAGTATTAAAAAAATACTAAAAGCAGAGTACGTAAGCCAAAAATGAAACTCAGAAAAGAGATAATGGGTCAGACAATGGTAAAGCATAAGGACTCGAGGTTGGTCAAGAAAAAAATAATAATCCCATCTGGAAGCCATTTCCAGAAAGGAAAGAAGGAAGGAACAAAGCCCAGAAAGAAAGCTTCTATTAAGAATTACATACCGTGAGGGTAGAAATAGATACACAACTAAGGAAAGTTCCATGGGACATGGTCAAACAGCAAAGAATTTGACAGGAAAGTCTAAGGACCACATTTTTTAATTAATTTATGAAAAGAAAGATAAGAGTAGGTATTATCCTCATATTACAACAGTTTGATAACTGACTGAGATACCAGGATCATTTAAAGTTGTTGCTGATTTAAGGCAGGTCACTGGAGAATTTCCTCCCATCTCTATTTTCAAAAATGATTTTATAAACCCATACCTGGCTTGTACTAAAGGATGCCGCCCATCAACAATCTGTTAGTCTGGATATCACATGGAGCTGAAAAGGTAGCTTTCTCCCTATCAGTCACTGCCCCATTATGAGGTTCCAAAAAAAGGTCCTTGGGGGCCTCAAGGTAAGGGGGAAGAAACTGTTTCACATGAGTAAACGTCTTGTTAAATATTTAGGGATGGGGCGCCTGGTTGGCTCAATCAAGTAGAGCTTGCAACTTGTGATCTTAGAGTTGTGAGTTCAAGCCCCATGTTGAGCGTGAAGCCTACTTTTAAAAATTAATCAAAAAAAAAAAATGTGTGGATAATGTCAGTCTTACAGCAACCATTTGCCTCTCTGAATTATCTAATACAACACTCTGAGACAAATTTGAGACAAATGGGACAGGACACCTTATTTAAAGCAATAGCTGAACTTCTGTGAACTAACATCTCTTAGCCTTATCTAACTAATCAACTCATTCCTGCCCTCTCTGCATTTTTATTGATTTTTTTTTTCAAATTCTACTCCTGCTGTGACTTTCCATAGGATTCTAGAATAAGATGGAATGTAATCTTTTAAATATTGCCAAAAACCTGTAAGACTTGACCAATAACGCAAATGTATCCTCACCTATGAAACAGAAAAATTACATCTTCCCCATAGGATTACTGTAGGGAGGAATGAAATCATGTGTTCAAAAAGTCCCAGCACATAAGCTTAGCTCTCAGGCTCCTTCCATGCTTTTAAGAACTACTTTCTCAATATAAAATTAATTTTCCTCATGTGCTCTGGATTTAGCAAGCAACCAATTAGTTCACACATTGCTAGTTTTTATGGTATAACTAACTGGTTATAATTTTAAAAGGTTAATGTATATCCAGATACTTCCCATAAAAATCACTGACTTTGGCTAAGACTCTTAGACCTATATGTTACGTGAAGTAAAAGTTTAACAAATCATGTTGAATTTTAAATGAGGGTCATGTCATGGGGTGACTGGGTGGCTCAGTCAGTTGAGTGGCTGCCTTCAGCTCAGGTTGTGATCCCAGGGTCCTGGGATTGAGCCCCACATTGGGCTCCCTGCTCCGCGGAGAGCCTGCTTCTCCCTCTCCCCCTGCTTGCCACTCTGCCTACTTGTGCACTCTATTTCTGTGTCAAATAAACAAAAAACCTTTAAAAACTAAATAAATAAATGAGGGTCATGTCAATGAAGGTACCGCTAGCAAAGGGATTGGTATACTAATACACTTCCCCAGACCTTCTAATTTCCAAGGTTTTCTCTTATCAAAACTGCATCTCCCCACCCAAGTGGCACACCAAGGAGCCCACTGTAATACAAACTACATGAATGAGACCTAAGGGGCCAGTAAGTGCCACTCAGCCCCACATATGGCCAAGTAAAAATCAACATCAGCCAACGTGCTTTTTAATACAATAATGAAACAAGAGTAACAGTAAAGGATGAAGTAGTTGGGGGAGATAGATCCTGAAATCCTTCAGCTGTCACCTCCATTTCAGAGGAGGGCATGTGCAGGGAGCCATCCTCACCAGCACAACAAGGAGCCCTGCAGCACGAAGGAACTCCTGAGATGAGCTGAAGCAGCTTGAGTGTGAGTGAACCACAGGGTTCCCATCCGCCAATGATAGTCACAGCTACTCGTTCCACAGGATCAGCACTGAGCAGGTGCAAGGATTCTAATGTGGCAGATCCCTACTAATGCCAAGCAGCCACATTCAAGCTGCCACACACTAAAGGTAACCAAGCAGCAGCCTTACCTAACAAGCTAAACTCACCCCCTCTCTGATGACTGCTTCTAGACTGTCCATGGGGACTGCTATGAGAACAGGAACATGAGTCTGCAATGGGGCCCTGACCAAGCAGTGTCAGAACCTCAGCCAGTTTCCCCACCCCTGGCCTAGTCTATCACACTAAAAACCCAAACCTTCCCCTCTCTGCCCTATACGGTGCCATTCTCCTACCCACCCTCCCATCAGTCCTGGAACAATGCCCTGACTGACTACCCCTGCCAGGCCTGGAGAAGGACCCATGAAACTGCAGAAGTAGGGGATCATCTACAGACAAGGGCAAGTCCCTGGATCCTGCTTCCTGACCCTGCTAGGTGAACTTAAAAGGCATTTTATCAAGAAACAATATTGTAAGGGGTCATTACTTCCAATGGCACTTTTAGTGGTGTACTGTCTTTCAGTTACCATTAAATGTGAAATAGGATTCTACGAGCCAATTTGTATTCCAAAGTTTCAAACAAGCAAATTAGAAACTTTTTATACCAGGCCTGGGGTCCTGGCCTCCTCCTTTTGATCTCAAGCAAGTCACTCAACCTCACTAAACCTGAGTTTCCCAGGATGGACGGAAGGGAGTCAGGGAGAAAAAAAAAGAAGGTATAATAAAATATCCTTCTCCTAGGTCTGTTGTGAGCACTACAGAATCCAATAGTTGAGAGCATGTGGCACAGAGTAAACAATGAGAAAACAGTCCCCATCCCAGGTGCACAATCCCTGATTCACGATGCCAGCCTCCGAAAAGTTCTGGAAACCAACAGTTTTGTCATAACCCACTTGGCAGCAAAACATGACCTGAACTGACCTGAAGCCATTTATAACCTTGTTTATGTCCCAGTTAGTATGAATATTCATACACTTTGCTGCAGAAATATTAATATATTAAATTACAGGGTACTGTCCCAAACTCCCCCCAAGACGCTGTGTAGTATGTGATATATGTACCATAAGATATCTGCAAGCTTAAGAAACCAATAATCCTGGATTCCACCTGGAATCCACCTGTTTCCAAGAGTTGGGACAAGAGACAGAGAGTGTATCATAACCCATCCTTCAGCTGAAGGTGATGGTGATCAGCAGATTCTCCCCAAAAGCAGTCTGATATGCTGGATCGCAAGGACATTTCCCTGGACAAGCCGTCACGCTGTCTGAGGGGGCAGCAGGGGCTCTGCCCC
>ML109332.1:0-17469 GCA_003697995.1 Taxidea taxus jeffersonii | reverse complement strand
ATAATCCCTTCTATAATCCCCAAAACAATATTGCTTGTAAAAATCCAAGTGTATACAATATTTGAGAAGGTCACAAAATCAGTACACACAAAACTGAAATTACAGCAATGAGGAAGAAGATAATAAAATACAAGCCTTCATTAGTGCCACTTCAACAATTAAGCTTTAGCAATTTGGTTCTCTGGAGCTAATAAAGTGATCAGTGTGAGGTCATCTGGTCCACACGCCTAACCTTACAAACAAATCAATTAATTGTGCAGACTGAGTGATTTAGTCAAGGTCATAAGGCTCATTATTTGCAAAACCAAAACTAGAACCAAACTCCTCTGAGACTAATGTAAGATCTTTGTTTTTAATAGGGCATGCAAACTTTCTAGAATTTATCAAATACAACAGTGATTTTATTTTTAAGCAATCTCTATAATCAATGTGAGTCTCAAACTCACAAGCCCAAGATCAAGGGCCCCACGCTCCACCCCCTGAACCAGCCAGGTGCCCCTCAACTAAAGCAGTGGTTGTAAATTATGTTCCAAAAACCCATGAAGAACCCTCAAGGGCTGGGATGAGCTACCTGCCGTTTCCATCCCCCAAACCCTGCTTTATAAAAAGCTATGCCCTGCCTGTCTGCCCTGCATTAAAGAGAATAGCAATAGAGGGGTTCCTGGGTGGCTCCTTTGGTTAAGCAGCTGCCTTTGGCTCAGATCAGTATCCCAGGGTTCTGGGATCGAGCCCCATATCGAGCCCCATATCAGGTTCCCTGCTCAGCAGAGAGCCTGCTTCTCCCTCTCCATCTGCCTGCCGTTCTGCCTACTTGTGCTCTCAATCTCTCTGTCAAATAAATAAATAAAATCTTTTAAAAAGAGAGAATAGGCATGTATTATCACATTTCTAAAATGAGCCTCCATCTAAAATTTGTTTCCAGAAGGACTTCTGAGACAAGAGAAAGTAAGGAAAAAAAAAAAAAGAAGGGAGGGAGGGAGACAAGAAGGGCGAATGGAAGGAGGAGAAAAGGAAGGAGAGAAGATACAAATCACGTAACAAAGCGAAATATTAGCGTCCTCACTTTCAAGAACCTTATTCCTGGGCCCTTTTGGAATACTTAACCTAAAGAAAGCTTCCTGCTGCCAGGATTCATCTCTGAGAATACTGTTCACCATCGTTTCATTAAACGGGCATTCTCATGCCAAATAAATTATCATATCCTCAGAATAACGAACAAACATGGAAAAGAAAGTGCAGATGACAATCCCGCAGTGACACACATCTCCTTTATGTTGGCCTTGGCCTTCTCATTTCACATGTGACTACTGAAGAAAACATCAAGTGGTCTGCCAGTATGCATTTAGGAAACAGTCACAGGCTAGCATGGAGCTGATCTATCAGTACAATAAAGAAACAACAAAGATCAAAATGATATTTGTCACAGGGAATACACACTTGTTGAAAGCAGTAAAAAACACAATTTGTTTAGTCACTCGACGTATATTTAATTGAGCATATGCTCTGTGCCAGGTACTTCTCCAGATACTAGTGATTGAACCCAGACAACCCTTCCCTCTGGAGTTCACATTCTAGTGGAAAGAGACAGGCATTAGCAGGCCAACAAGGAAACTGTCAAGGGTGCTAGTGGGTAGAAAGTGCTATGGAACATAAAAGCCAGGGAAAGGGGTGCAGAGTGCTGAAGACGGGAAGTTTTGTAGTTTCCACCCACGGTCAGGTAGGTCACAGAAAGGAGGGAGTCACCCATACGGTCACTGGAGGGCCCAGCACTCCAGGCAGGGGCCACCAGGGCAAAGGCCCTGAACTGGGAGACCACTGGCTGTAGACAATGAGCAAAAGGGTAAGGGGAGACAAAGTCAGGCAGGATCACTCAGGACCCTGTGGATCACTGTAAAGTCTTCAGCTTTTATTGTGAGTAAAATGGGAGGTCACTGCAGAATTGTGAACACAGGATAATAGGATCTATTTCCATTTGAAAAAGGCTCACTCTGCTGGTGGCTGAGACCAGCCTCAGTGGGACAAAGGGGGAAACAGGAAGACCAGTGAGGAGGTCACTGCAGATATCCAGGCAAGAATAATGGTGGCCTACACCAGTAACTGTGAAGGAAGGTTGGTACAACACGACTGGATTCCGCATAAACAGGATTTACTCACTGGCTGGACATGGTTCTAAGAGAAAGAATCCTTGTAGTCACAAGGATGCCTCCAAAATGTTCAACCTGAACAACTGGAAGAATCAGATCACCTTTAAGAGGGACAGGCAAGAGTATGGGATCAGGTTTGCCTCAGGCGGAAATCAGGAGTTCAGATTTGAACAAACATGGGGAGCTGTCAAGTGGACGACAGGAAACAGAAGTATGCGGTGTGGCAGGAGAGTGCTGGGCCAGAGCTAGAAATGTGAGGCCAGTGTCCAATGGTATTTCAAACCAGGAGGTGAAAGATGACAAAGGGAGTGAGTAGGACAAAGAGGAGGTCCAAGGACTGTGCCCACCAATATCAGGAAGAAGAATCAGCAAAAGGAGAATGAGAGGGAAACCACAAGAGTGTGAGATATTCTAGAAGCCAAGGGAAGAAAGTGCTTTGTGGGGGTCGAAATGATCACCTGTGTCAATGCTATGGAGAAATGAATAAAATAAAGACTAAGAATTGACCCCTAGATAGCGATAGGGAAATCTGTAGCTACTTTCAGGGCACTTTTAGTTGAATGGTAGGGGCTATGCCTGTTTGAAGTGGTTTTAAGAGAGAATGAATGGAGAGAAATTGCAACCATGGGCATATAAAATTCTTGAGGAACTCTTTCATAAAGGACAAGAGAAAAATGTGATAGCTGGAGAGAGAGGTGGGATCAAGAGTACAGTTCTTTTAGGAGAGGAAAAATAATACCTTGAATGCTAATGGAAGAGATCCACTAGAGAGGAAAATAGTAGAGATGCAGAGGAGAGAGGGGAGATGTCCTTGAGCAAGCAAGAGGAGGCATGGTTGAGGTGGCCTTGGGAAGTTGCTGGTTGGAGGCAGACTGGGGACTCCTCAGGTTACTTCAATTTTCTTAGGACAAGAATAGGCAAAGTCATCAGCTAAGCATCAGGAAGGGGTGAATGTTTCAGGAAAGAGAAGACGTGTGAAATAATCATGAAGAACAATGCAAGAGTGACTGCCAACCAGCCTTATAGTCTCACATGTGATCATGAATTTCACTGAAGGCATTATTAGGGTTGTGTTTTTCTCCAGCCTCATTCTTCTGCACAGGGACTGGTACAGAGTAGGTGAAGAGTTAGATTTGACCAGGGGTGGAGTCTAACACAGCTATGATGCAGAAGAAAGACAGGGAAAGCAAAGGAGTGCTTGTGATTGGCCATGGAAGCTCAGTAAAGAGCAAAGAGGGGATCTGAAGGGATGGGCAACACCATAATGGTGGTAGATGCAAGGAATTGCAGATCCCACTGGATCAGAGACTGCTGGAGTTGTGATATAAGAGGGAGTAAGTCCGAAGAATCAGACGTGATGGGCAGCAAGTGTGACACTTAAAATTCAGATTATGGAGGGGCCACAGGCATAGATGACAACATAGTTTTGCCAAAATATTACCATCACCGTGGAAGCTAGGATCACTAGAAAGAGAAGTTCAAAAACTGAGAGAGTGTTGGAAGGATCATCTATGCTTACATTGAAATAAAAGTACAATAACTTTTAGAGACAGTGACAATGAACCAGGAGACTTTAGCTGAGACTTTAAAGAAAATAAGCGGGAATGATAAGGGGACAGAGTGGCATCTCAGCAATGAGCTTTAGGTGGTGATGCAGTCTGATGACATGAGATTTAAGATGAAGAAAGAGGGTCTGGTCCGAATGTAAAATGAGGAGCAATCAGACAGTAGAGTCCTCCAGGGAGACCTACTACTCTTACTCCATGAGTATAGGAGAGACTGGCCTGTTTTCAAGTGATAAATATAACATTTTTAAAAAGAAATTACCTTTGACATTAGAAAAACTAAAGCATTGTGATACCCACTCCACCTAAGCTTGATGAAGCACAAGTTCCATTAATTAAAAAAAAAAAAATGAACCAGACTGTTAATTAGTAATTTATGTCTGATTATTTGCCACTTTTAGCAACAAAAGGGAAAGATTCATCAACAAATAAAAATTCATTATATGCAAAACTGGGTCAAACATTTTCAGAAATTTTGCCCTTCAAACTTTGTGTCTACTCATCCTAATTCTAGCAATCAGGTCCTTTGCTTGAATGGCTCTGAGACAACAGGGGCTATAACATAATATCCAGAACCTGAGTTGTTTCAATAGTGTGGGACTACTCATGTCAGAGTACTGACTGCCCATTTCATTTCCATCAGAAAAGACTGAAACCCCACAAGAGACACAACCCTAATAAGACTCAACTTTTGGGTGGGTCATAGGCCTCCTATAACAATATAATGAAAACCATGGACACTTTTACCCAGAAAATGTGCACAGGTACATTTTTTTAAAAAATTTGCACACACTGCAAGCATTTCCTAACCCATCCTTTTCCCTCCCCAAGCCAACTCGGTTAGCTAGGGTAACATCTGCAAGTAGGCTTCTTATGATCCTGGGAGATAAATATATAGTCAACTCCCAAGGAGTCAAGCACCAATATCTGTTAAAAATAATAAAAATCAAAAACTACTTAATTTCTCATCTTCCATTGCCATAATCTACCATCCCTTAAATTCCTTTTCCAGAGGCTCATTCTAGGGTCAGTCAAAAATCTCAGAAAATACAAAGAGAAATAAATCAGTTCTTGGGGCGCCTGGGTGACTCAGTGGGTTAAAGCTTCTCTCTGCTCAGCGGGGAGTGTGCTTCCCCTTCTCTCTCTCTCTGCCTGCCTCTCTGTCTACTTGTGATCTGTGTCTGTCAAATAAATAAATAAAATCTTTAAAAAAAAAAGTTCTTGATGAAATTTTGAGAAATTTTAAGAATATATTTAAAAGAGCTCCACGGACTAGTGAGGAAAATAGTCAAGAATCCAGCTGCCGGGCGCCTGGGTGGCTCAGTGGGTTAACCCTCTGCCTTCGGCTCAGGTCATGATCTCAGGGTCCTGGGATCAAGTCCCGCATCAGCCTCTCTGCTTGGCAGGGAGCCTGCTTCCTCCTCTCTCTGTCTGCCTCTCTGCCTACTTGCAATCTGTCAAATACATAAATAAAATCTTAAAAAAAAAAAAAAAAAAGAATCCAGCTGCCAATTCTCAAGGATGTAATCCCAGCCCAGGTCACTGTCCTGGGAGATTATATATTTATATATACATATAAATATATATAAATATATTTATATATTTATATATATATGTACATATGTATATATATATATATACATACACACACACATATACATACACACACACACATATATATATCCATGTCCTATACATTAGATATATATTGAAATATATTCCCTTACCCACCTCCCTCACACCAAAACCTTAATAGTAAAGCTTTACCTGCCAAGTGTTGAAGCAGAAGGCAGACTGTTCCTACGCTACGTCCCATTAAGTCTGTCTCCCACCTACAGCTTTCCATCTCACCCCTCTCCTCTATCCCCATCACCACCCCTTAGCTCAGGCCAAACATACTGCTTACCATTCATTCAACGGTCTTCAGTCATACAGCAGTCTTCCAGGCATCCAGCCTGGCCCCATCCACCATCCCAACCCAAGGCATCTATTTTCCTGAACAGCAAATCTGATGAGATCCATCTTCTTTGGATGAAAAACAATTGACAATTACAACTATGTCTTCATCACACTGTTCCAGTTCAAGGGCTTGACACATAGTACAAGCCAGGTAACAAAATACCATTCAAAATGTCTTTTACAGGGGCACCTGGGTGGCTCAGTGGGTTAAAGCCTCTGCCTTCGGCTCAGGTCGTGATCCCAGGGTCCTGGGATGGAGCCCCGCATCAGGCTCTCTGCTTGGCGGGGAGCCTGCTTCCCCCCTCTCTCTCTGCCTGCCTCTCTGCCTCCTTGTGATCTCTTGTCTGTAAATAAATAAATAAAATATTTTTTAAAATTTCTTCAAAATGTCTTTTACAGGGGTGCTTGGCTGGCTCACTTGGCAGAATGATACCACTCCTGATCTTGGGGTTGTGAGTTTGAGCCCCAGGTTGGGTATAAAGATTACTTAAAAATAAAATATTTAAGGGGTGCCTGAGTGGCTTAGTGGGTTAAAGCCTCTGCCTTCAGCTCAAGTCATGATCTCAGGGTCCGGGGATCAGGCCCCACATCCTCTCTCTGCTCAGCAAGAAGCCTGCTTCTCCCTCTCTGTCTCTGCCTGCCTCTCTGCCTACTTGTGATCTCTGTCTGTCAAATAAATAAATAAATAAATAAATAAATAAATAAATAAAATATTTAAAATTTAAAAATAATTAAAATTAAACAAAATGTCTCTTACAGATAGACTAGGTCAAATAGATAGATAAATACAGACACAGAGAGTCAGACAAGTCCTTCCCTAATGATCACCAGAACATAAGATACAGTTGAATCTCAAAGAAAGCTAGAGTCACGACCAAGAGGGACAGTTAAACTGTCCAAATCTAAACGTTACACACCACCAATGCCTAACCCAACAATGCATACTTTTCAAATGAGACCTTTTAACTTGTCTTAAAGATCAAGAGAACCGGGGCGCCTGGGTGGCTCAGTGGGTTAAAGCCGCTGCCTTCGGCTCAGGTCATGATCCCAGCGTCCTGGGATCTAGCCCCACATGGGGCTCTCTGCTCAGCAGGGAGACTGCTTCCCCCTCTCTCTCTGCCTGTCTCTCTGCCTGCTTGTGATCTCTGTCAAATAAATAAAATCTTAAAAAAAAAAAAAAAAAGATCAAGAGAACCACCATTCTGAGATACCAGCTTACATACTAGATTTAAAGTTAGCCTACTGAATATAAGAATTTGGAAGATGGTACTCAAAAGAAAAATACAACAATAACAGCCTTTTCTTTCTCCTATTATCTGAACCTCCATAGCAAAGCATCATATTAAGAAAAGCATCTGTTACTTGAATAATTATGAGTTCTGAGTATCTCAGCTTTATTGACTGAACTCCAATGACCTTTCCACTATTTAATTATTCCCTAAATGAAAGGTATTGCTCAACATCTGTTCTTAATTTATTTTTAATTTGCATTTACTCTAGCCTATCTGTTGGAGCTGAAATTAGTAATACAGGATGACATTATCTCCAGAGTCTATTCTTCAAAGTTCCTCTGAAATAGTTTTCCAGGCTCATTTTGCATACAGATTTTCTTTTAGCTGTCCAAGACTATTATCTGCACTGTAAGATGAGATTAATACTACCTTTCTTTTGCTACCATCTTAAATAACTTTTATAGCATACTAAATAAACATGAATAAACTTTCTCTTTCTTTTCATTTTAATCTACTTTTTTTTTCTAAAGCACAACATTTCCTTCAGAATACACTTATAGAAAAAGTACTACTACTGAGACAATTTAATTCAACATTATTGAAACAAACTGGCCAAAAGACAGACTTCAGAAAAAATAGCAGTAGTCAGTGTAACTGATGAGTAAAGTTACTTTAAAATGTAGGAATTAGGGGCAGCGGGGTGGCTTGGTGGGTTAAGCACCTGACTCTTAGTTTCAGCTCAGGTCATGATCTCAGAGGGTGGTGAGACTGAGCCCCACATCAGGGTCTGCACTGGGTGTGGAGCCTACTTAAGATTCTCTCTCTCCCCCTCCCTCCGCCCCACCTCCCCTTCTTCCTCTCTAAAAAGGTAAATAAATAAATAAATAAATAAAATGTAGAAATAAAGCAAGTTAAGAAAATTCATTCTGGGGGCACCTGGGTGGCTCAGTGGGTTAAAGCCTCTGCCTTTGGCTCAGGTCATGCATGATCTCAGGGTCCTGGGATCGAGCCCCGCATCAGGCTCTCTGCTCAGCGGGGAGTCTGCTTCCCCTTTTCTCTCTCTCTGCCTGCCTCTCTGCCTGTCAAATAAATAAACAAAATCTTAAAAAAAAAAGAAAAGAAGAGAAAATTCATTCTGGAGAAAAAGCTAGTAATTAAAAGTGCTGAGAACCTGAATTAAACATGATTTGAAAAAACTCTCCAGCCAATTAAAAAATATAAAACAAATCCCACAAAGGTGAAGTTTACGTTGTACCTTTACAGTTTTGTATTAACTGCTTACTGTCTTCCAGGTCCTTTCCCCTACTCCATTATCCACCTCTACCACTTTGGTTGAAGCCCCCATAATTTCTAACCTCAATTATTTTCACAACCCTTACCTGCTCCCCTGCCTCCAACTCTGCTGCCTTCTAAATTTACCTTTCACATGGCCAACCAAATTATCTTTCTGAAAAATAGTACTAAGCCCACCATTAACCCACTTAAAATCCTGTAGTGGCTCCCTACAGCAAAATGATCAAACCCTTTAACCTGCTTCAAAAGAGCTTTTAAAATATGGCCCCAACCTCCCACCATCCACAACGCCCCAGCCACACTCACCCACCAGCTACAGACTCCAAATGCACTGTTCTTTTCTACCAATCTGGCAGGTCCTTCCCTTACTGTTCATATGTGTACTAAGCATCCTTCAAGGCATACCTCAAATTCCCTCCTGTTAAGGTGCTATTATCAGCCATAACCTCATTCCCACCAACATAAGAGCTTGTCCTCACTCCTTCCATGTTCCTATGGCCTTGTGTGCATTACATTGTTTTTTGTGCAAGATGTCTGTTCATTCCTCTCCTCCCAACTAGCCTGAGAGCATATTAAGAACAGACATATGTCTTGCTCACCTGTGAGCCCATCACCTAGCAATAATGACTGAACAAGAGACGTCTGCTGACTGACTAAGCAAGACTGATTTTTTTTTAACATTTTATTCATTTATTTGACAGAGATCACAAGTAGGCAGAGAGGCAGGCAGAGAGAGAGGAAGGGAAACAGGCTCCCTGCTAAGCAGAGAGCCCGACGCGGGGCTCGATCCCAGGACCCTGGGATCACGACCCGAGCCGAAGGCAGAGGCTTTAACCCCCTGAGCCACCCAGGCACCCCTGATTATTTTTTTTAAACAACACTAAAGTACACAGTAAGCATTTATTGAGCACTTGCTGTGTCTGGAGACTAAGCTAAAGGCTGGCATCAAAAAATCAAACTGGGGAAGCATGGACCATACACAAGCAAGAAGAGCCAAAAATCGAAACAAAGGCTGAACAAGAGAGAGAAATTGATTCTGTCTTGATGACTGAAAGTAGAATGCTTTGTGGCACTTATGCTGTTTGAAGAATGAAAGTCTCAAAATTGGATGCTTGGGATGGGAAAAACAACCAAGCAGAGAAAATAAAGCAAGCCATATCGTAAAGGCAAGAGAAGGACCATGGGCAGTCCTCCCACGGTGCCACTTGCCTCCTTCACAGGGTACTGTGGTGTCAGGGGGAAGGCAGAGCTGCCAGAAAAAGAAAGTAGTGGCAGACATCTCTCAATGTTTCATTTAAACATACAAGCAAATGAGTTCCCCTCTCTGAGCAATCTGCCTTCATGCCAGGTCCCCAGAATAAGATCTGTCATACGCCAAGTGCTCAATAAAGCCAGTCTGAGAGAGAGCAAGCATATGTGTGCATTCCCCAAATATGAACACTCCTCTAACCTATAACAGGTTAAGCCTCTTGAAAAAGCACATATAAGTTAAAACAATTCAAGTCACTCTGATCTTTTTCTGTTCACATGGTATTAAAATGGGATCTAATAGATGAGTAAGAATCTGGTATCTTATAGAACTGGCCACTGATGCCACATGTAAAAACACAAAAATAAATATCCTACATTTTGCAGTATGACATTTTCTAAACACCTATAAAGGAACTACATAGGGTCAAAGAGTAAACTAAAACTTACTTATTTAAGAGTCCCCCAGAGGGTGGCTTTTGAATAAGGCATTTGAATAAGGCCAGGAGCCTTCAGCACAAAATAAGACTCTGATTCATTCTCCCAGCTCTGAGTCAATACTTGCAATACTTAAATTTTAAGGGCATATGTTTGTTTACAACCTCAAGAGTTCCCTGAGTGAAATTTGAAACTGACTCCCATATACAAAAGACAAGGAGAGCCCAGAGAAAGAGCAGAAGCAGACCACTCCAGGTTGGTAGGTAGCAGGTTTGATCAGCAAGGGAACTTACATATGAGGCTTGCCTTGGGGAGCAGCAGGACAAGTAAATCTCTGCACCTGTCTCAAATTCTACACAGTGACATGTGTAAGAGCAATTACAGGAGTGCCTGGTGGCTCAGTCAGTTAAGCATCTGCCTTTGGCTCAGGTCATGATTCCAGGGTCCCAGGATTGAGCCCCGTATTATGCCCCTTGCTCTGCAGGGACCTTGCTTCTCCTCTCCCTCTGCCTGCTTGTGCACTTGCTCACTCTCTCTCTGTGTCAAATAAATAAATATTTTTTTTCTTTTAAAAAGGAGCAATTATACATTTTGATCCACCCCAAAGCTTGTATAATCAATGAAGAAATGAGAATCCCTTCCTATATCTTCAAAAACGTCATAGAGCTCAAAGATACTACTGCAAATAATTCAAGGACTATAACAGTGGGAGTTTGGTGTTTGGCTTGGTTTAGTGAAATGTATACAAGGACATCTCAAGACCTCTGGGGTGTATTTACAGATACTCAAGGAACTTTGCTATAGTGGTCAAAAAGTCACTTAGCTCCTAATTCATCTTTGACATAATAAACAATTATTCTCTTAAAATGAATGCATTTTAAAAGAATGACAGGCAAATTACTTTGTATTAAAAGAAAGCCTAGTTATATTAAATATATGTACTAGATGTCACCTATTTAAAATACAAAAAGAGGGAGGGAAATACATGTGTAATATTGTCTCTAATCTTAAAGAATATAAGAAAAGTAGCAAAATGCTGATCATGTTTCATACATTGTATCACATCTTAGAAATCACCCCATATTGATACAGAAAAAAAAAAAAACTTGATTTTTTTTACTTCAAATTATTCCACAGTATGAATAAATTATAACTTAACTAAAAAGAAAACAAAGGAAAGCTAACATACAGGATTGGATATGAGAATTTTTTCCCTATGATGAATCAAAAAACATATCTTAGAAGTTATTTCTTAGGGGCACTTGGGTGGCTCAGTGGGCTAAAGCCTGACTTCAGCTCAGGTCATGATCTCAGGGTCCTGGGATTGAACCCCACATCAGGGCTCTCTGCTCAGCGGGGAACCTGCTTCCTCCTCTCTCTCTGCCTGCCTCTCTGCCTACTTGTGATCTCTGTCTGACAAATAAATAAATTAAATTAAATTAAATAAAGAACTTCTATTTTAAAAAAAGAAATAATTTCTTAGAAAATATACACACACAGTAAGTTTTTACAATGACTTGATCGAGGACTCCATGTAAGACTTCAGGATATGACATTAGACTTACAGTAGGAAGAGGTTAAGTACACTGAGTTGAAGACCAAGAAGCTCAATGAAGAAATACTTTGCTTCTGAATATTTTACTATGATCTTCTAGTTTAAGGGGCCATGATAAGAAATGCACCAAATTTCTCACTCTCCTGCCCCCCCATGGTTTACCTTTGCTCAACATAAGCCAAACTCTTCAAAATATAAAGCAAAAGAAAAAATGTCCAATACCAAGAATCCATTGCTTTTTTAATACGTTTAAAGGGAAGTGTTTGTAGATAGAAATAAACTTCAACAGGGGCGCTTGGGTGGCTCAGTGGGTTAAGCCTCTGCCTTTGGCTCAGGTCATGATCTCAGGGTCCTGGATAGAGCCCCCATCAGGATCTCTGCTCAGCGGGGAGCCTGCTTTCCCCTCCCCCTCTGCCTGCCTCTCTGCCTGCTTGCGATCTCTTCCTATCTGTCAAATAAATAAATAAAATCCTAAAAAAAAAAAGAAAGAAAGAAACTTCAACATTTGACTACTATTAAAAACTCTCCTCACTCCTCTGAAATGCACAGACCATTTTCACTTCAGTTTTAACAGTCTTAAACCGGCCTTCATTCTCCCTAAAGTCGTGGGGCTTGTTAAAACTCCAGACGCCCAGACCCCTCCCGGCATGACTGAATCCGAATCCGAAGGAGTGGTTCTGATGTGCAGCCTGAGTTAGCAATACCACATGTGATGAGCCCAAAACCCAACTTGCAAAACAAAAGCATACATATACATCTAGGTAATTACAGAATTAATGTTAAATAACCTGACCCACACATAGCTTACGAAGAACAAAAGAACCAATCCATGAGTATCAACCTCAAAATGCTAACTCCATCCCCAGTATATGTTATGTATATCATATACCAAAATCTTAACTAGGAAGTAGGATGAAATTCTCAAATATTAAAAGTATGGAATTAAAAAAGAATATCTGCACAGATAATACTTTTTATACTACAGCAGATGTATTTATTTCAAAGTTGTACCACTTCAGAGATACAAAGTCACTTTTTCACTGGGCTTTTCTGATATGTAAGAAATGTCATTAGGTGCTCTTTCTGTTCCTTAAAAAAAAAATTTATTACATAATTAAATGTTAAAATTATTGAACTCGACAGAGACCATAATAACTAATCAGGCAGCCCCCCATTAAAAGAAAAATTCATTTGAAAATATTGGCCTATGAAATGTTATTCTACTGCTTTACACTTTGAGCTCAACAGCTGTAATAGAACCAATTTTTTTTTAAGAAACTGAGTTCTCAAAACCAATGTGAGACTGTACCATCTCAAGCCTTAATCTTAGCTGCCACAGGAGCACTCAAAAAAAAAAAAAAAAAAAAATTATTCCTATTAACCAGGCCAGGAGGACAAGCTTCTGATAGAGGAGACCCACAGGATTTAAATAAACTTTAGACAGGTGGTTGTTCAAAGGCCCCAGTGCAAAGGCCTCCTAGAGTTGACATGTGCAAATCCAAGGACAGAGGAAGCAAAAGTGAAAGAGCTAGATCTGGCTTAGATTTCTCAGTCCACAAGCCATCATTTCAAGAGTAAATAGATATTAAAAACTCATAATGACTCATATTTCAAATACTGACTTGAGTATATTTATTATTAAATAATTGAGGCATACAAAAAAAAAAATAGTAATAGAGTCAATACCCCTGCCTACACACACAGCTTAAGGGACAATTTGGCCAATACATCTGAAACCACCTGAGTATCCTTTCACAATTAAATTTTAACTAATATTTACAACTGCTGCAATGATCTCGCATGTTCCCTTGTTCCCAGAAAATCATCATATCAGCATCTAGTTCAAACTTCTGGCCTCAAGTAAGGTTCAATAAAATTGAGTTTTCCATTCTGCCCATATAATTAATGTACTTCCATTGCTTAGAACATTCTCAGCAATTCATGTTTCCTGATTGGGAATGGATCACCTACAAGCTTCCACAGGCACAGTAACACGTCACGAGAATTGCATTAATACAGACAACTTTTCTACGACTGCACTACTTCAGCATAATGAGGCGACAACATGGAGAATATTTTTACACGCAATACAAGAATAGCTGCTCTCCGCTGTCAGAGTTGAATTTCCATGAGGGTTACCATCCCTCCCCACAAATCCCCAGGGCTCGTGGAAAAAAACAAACCTGCTCAAAGAGCTCCTGCCAAAGCATAGGTATTCCAGCCAAGTAAAGCTATGGAGGGGCGGGGGAGAGAACAATTTTTCAAAGTTCTCCAGGCTGTTCAAAAAAATCCCCTCACAGGTATTTCTTTAAATTCAAGAGAAAAAAGATCAAGGAATCCCTCAATGCAACATAACCAGTGTCCTTCCTAAAGAAAGGCCACTAAAAGATAAACAAATAAGGTGATCTTCCTCATAATTCTTATTAAACTGAGTCTTGTTAAGCAAGTTCCCTTTTTTGCAAACAGTGTATTTTCAGGAGACCTGCTATAAATATAACCAGGTATAATATTCCATATTAAATAATTCATTTTTTTTAAATGTTCTTTTTTTTTTTTTTAGAGAGAGAGAGAGTGAGCACAGGCAGACAGAGTGGTAGGCAGAGGCAGAGGGAGAAGCAGGCTCTCTGCTGAGCAAGGAGCCCGATGTGGGACTCGATCCCAGGACGCTGGGATCATGACCTGAGCCGAAGGCAGCTGCTTAACCAACTGAGCCACCCAGGCGTCCCTTCATTTTATTTTTATTTCACTGCCCTCTCTTTTCTTCCTTCCCCCATCCCCGCCCCCCACCACCAACCCTTTCGATCCCAGAGATAACCATCTGGGCATCAGACCAGGGCTTAAACTGTGCCAAATCGCAGTGCATCTGAAATCCACTACGTTTTTTTCACCAGCCAGTGAAAAGCCTTGAACAGCAGTCAGAGGAAAAAAGAAAAGGGAATTTACATCAGAAACAAATAATCAATTTCTCTGCCTTCCACCCAGAAGACTGCCTGTGGTCTGATTATTTCCCCTTTGCTAACTCTTAGAGAAAGTGACAGAGACTGGAGCCAAGGAAGGCCAGGACAAGCCTGGGAGAAGCAGGCTGTTGTCTCCTACAATTGGCCCTCCCTTGGCAGGGCTATGATGTCAGGAGGCCTAGAGAAACTCTACCTCATAGTCCAGGGCCCCAACCCCGGTGGATATAGGGAAGAGGCAGAGGGATGTATAAGTCAAATTAACACTGTGCAAAATTTATAAGCAATAGATCAGCACAAACGAAGAATTATCTAGCAGCAATGGAATAAGCTACCTAATAAATTAGAAGACTCAGCAATATGTAAAGGTCAAATGCAGAACTCCAGATCACCTGAGTTTTAATCCCAGCTCTGGCACTTTCTAGCTCTGTAGCCTTTCTCATTGACTAAGCATTCATTGCTCATCTACTAAGAGCTAGGCCTTGGGCCTGATGTCAGGGATGTACTGGTTCTTGCTCTTGTGGAATTAAATTCTAGTTGGAAGGACATTAGTGCACACACACACAGACATGCATACGAAGAAAAATGCCAGATAGCAATAAGAACATATAGGGAACTTAAATATAATGATACAGTCAGGAATGACTAGGAGATCTATTTTCTCAAGTCAGCAGGGAAGACCTCTCAATGATGACATTTAAACCTAGGTTTAAATGACAAGAAGAAGCCTAACAGGCAAAGACAAGGAAAGAGGGATATGCAAAGGCCCTGGGCCTTTGAAGAAATAGAAGGAAGGCCAGTGTGGCAAACTACTTCTATGTGACTCATGTTTGTCATCTGTAAAATCATGGTTGTTAGGATTAAATTCATAGCACTGTACCTGCATGTGGTCTATGTTCAACAAATGTAAACTGCCAGAATTATCATCAACATCATCATCACCATAATCAGTGTGATCCCATCACTGGACGTGTCCAAGCAGGGACTGAGTACAGACATGCCACAGGCATGGCCGGCTATATGGCCTCTAACGTTCCTTCAACAATGGTGTTCCATTAGACACCAGGATTAGGCAAGAACAGAAAAGGTAAAGGAAGAAATGATAAAATTGTTACACAAGGCCTTTTAAAGAGGATACTGAATCATACAATAAATAGTGGGTGGCTCACCTCATTCATTCAACAAATGGCCCTTTCCCATCCCTCCCTCCCTCCCTCTCTCTCTCTCTCTCTCTCTATATATATATAATCTATTGATTAAAATCCCCAAATAGCCAAAATCCTTACCTATAGCTAGTTGACACCCTGCCTTTAGCCCTGAGGTTGACCCTCATTAAGGGGTCACTGTGCTAAAAAAAAAATTACCACAACAGCACTGAGAACAGAAAAGGATGATGTAGTCTCCATTACTGGCTTTAAAGTGTGTTAGCTATTGTAAGAATGAAACAGCAACAAGGATAGTCTTTGACTTTATATGCATCTCAAACCGTTTTATAATTTCATGCTTAAAATATCCCAAGCAGAAACTTACACATCTGCCCACTGCCAATATATTTCTCACACACACACACACACACACACACGCACACACAAAACAGAAAAAAAAAAAACAAAACACCTCTAATTCTTGGCCTACTCTCTCAAAATCATTACTAACTCGTTAAGCTTTCTGAAGCTCACTAATTGAGGCTATCAAACAATGCTGTCATTGACCACAAACTTGACTTATGTGTCTTTCACTTAGGAACAGAAAGGTCTACTTTCATCCAACCCTTAACCATTAGAGGTCATATCCTTTCGAGTTCTTTTCTAAAATTCACTCAAATCCAAGACAAGGGTACTACAGCCATAAAGAAGTGTACAGTTTTTACATTCATGACACTACTTCATCACCTTCCCACTGTCACACATCTATTTAGATGGTGCAAAGGACGTGAAAAAAAATTTAAACCTCACACAGAGCATAAAACAAATTAATACTGGATAAGGGTAATATAAGCAATCTTAATAACCTAAATGCACAAATATTTCTCCTAGGTTAGCTTTTAGACTGTCCAAACTCAAGTTTGGGGAGGAAAGAAAAGAATCTTCATAAACCAAAAGATTAAGTGTGTCGATATACTCTCAACATTAGTTTTTTTCCCACCCAATCTCTACCTCTCCCTGCCATCCAGTCCTCCAAAAGGAAGAAACACCAAGGAACAGATTAGAATTAAAATTTTCTTATAGGAAAATATTCCTTTAAAAAACTGAAAAGGCGACAAATTCAGCATAGAACACACCCAAGGAGGATCTTTATAGGTAGATGATGCCTTTGACAGGATATGAACTAACACACCCTAGTCACTATGTATATTTTAGAGTACTGTAAGACCTGACCACTGTCTACTAGTATTCACCGTAAAAGAATCAAAAAACTGCCTTCTGGAAAGAGAGTCTGGGACTAATAGGTCCATTCAAATCCAAACTTACCTACTGGCTTTTGCAACATAATCCAGTGAAAAGAATGTGACTCGTATCTCAGCTATGCAACAGCTAGCTTTTCAATGTGTTTTGAAGTAGATGCCTCCGAAGTAACAGTCATAGCTTTGGTATTAAAACACTCTAAGCTGGGGCGCCTGGGTGGCTCAGTCATTAAGCATCTGCCTTTGGCTCAAGTCATGATCCCAGATCCCTGGGGTCGAGCCCCTCGTAGGGCTCCCTGTTCAGTGTTAGGGTGGGAGGCCTGCTTCTCCCTCTCCCACTCCCCTTGCTTGTGTTTCCTCTCTCGCTGTCTCTCTCTCTCTCTGTCAAATCAATAAATAAAATCTTTAAAAAATAAATTAAATAAATAAAACACTCTAAGCAATGTGAGAGTCTTTAAAATTAGTAAGAACTAAGTAATACAGGGTCATTAAGGAACTTTAGAGAATACATATGAGCAAAAAAGAGGAAAATAATGTCACAACGCCAAGACGAGCACTATCAATATTTTAGTGTATGCTCTGCTAAGTCTTCTTAAAAAAACTATTTCCCACATACAGGACCTCATATTGCACATATTTTTTACTTAATGATAACAAGAATGGAATTCTACATACAT
>ML109331.1:76941-87029 GCA_003697995.1 Taxidea taxus jeffersonii | reverse complement strand
CTTAGAGGATTTTGTCTTTCTGTGATGCTTATGTGAGCTCAGAAGCAAGAGCCCTATGTTGCAGGTCGAGGTTTTTTCTGCCAGTCTGGGATGGCTCTATAGCATATTTTACAACAAAAATGGAAATAATTGACAATCTGGTTATGAGCCACTCTTTGATTCCTTAGCCCTAACACCCTTGAACAGCTGCTTATATTAATACACCTGGGTCGTGATCTGATGAGAAATTTTTCTTCCCATTGTTTAACTCTTATGTCTTCTGCTCACCTTCTCCTAATCAGCCTCCGAGACCTGGTTAGGGACTGATTCTGTCTAGCTTCTTTTGATCCAAACTTGGTACTTACTTATTCTTGTTTTTTTCTTTAGGACTTATCCGCATAAAAGCAGTCTGAAATTAAATTATATACACTGTCATTTTCACCAGAAGGGCTAGCTTAAGATTTGGATGTGTTATCTTTTCTCTGCCGGGATTTTGAAGAGTAGAGGCAGTTTCAGAAATCATCCTCTGCTTTTCTTTAGAGTTTGGGTGGCAGTTGGTGCCTTCTTTCCCTACCCCTTAGGTGTAAGGTGGTTCCTTATTGTTTTTACTTGGAAAGGCTGAAGGATATTAGACAATATCCACAGTTCATTGTGTCTCTGGCATGTATCAAATGGACCAACCAGTATCCAAGAATATTTTTAACTTGGCTAACTGACTGTATTTTTTCCCCCCACTATAAGGAAGTTGGACTTCACCCTTCTGATGTTAAAGGTTGTTCAGAGAGACCAGGTGGCCATGGCTATTTTCCTTTGGGATGTCCCACTGTAAAATGGGGAGTCAATACCGACCTCATAGGGTAGTGGTGGATTTTAAAGAAGTTAACTTTGGTAAAGTCTCTAGCACAGTGCTTGGCACATAGTAGGGTGTGTTAATTTCTTTCCCTTCCCTGCAGGCCATTCACCTGCTCTTCCCTCTACGATTTTCCATAACACAGTTTTTACTTGGAACCAGCCTTCTGCCAAGAGTCTCAGTTTGGTTGTGTACTCCTACAACTACTATTTTTGGCTTGACTTCCCTCTCCAGCTCCCAGTGGTCCAGCCACACAGTCGCCTATTGTACCAGCTGGTTGATGTAAGTCTATCCATCCTCAGAGGAACCCGGTCACTTACCAGTAAGCTGTGTTTCTCTGAAAATGTAGCATCCTTGATAACTAATAGGTTTTTTTCTTCTTTACCACTGATGATGAATCACCTATAATGACTTCCTTGTGTGATCCTCAAGTAGGAATGAGAATTGGAGAATTTTATCTGTTGATGTAGGTCTCCTAGTGAGTTCCTGAGCCCAGGACACTTGCCCGATCAGGTAAAATCTTTGGAGACCCGTGAGGTCAAAATCCTTTTCAGGGTTGTGATATAAGACTTAATTACATAAACTGTCAAGGATGATACATTTTCAAAGAAAAAAAAGTTACTGGTAAGTAACTGGAATTTTTTGAGTAATTTTTCTGTTAAGTCAATAAATAAGAATTCCCAAACTTGTTTTACCAACAAATGCTTCTGCATTTGAATATTATTTCATAAATGAAAGGAATATGGTTATTAGTTAAGGTTAATAGTTAAGGAACGGCTTAGGTGTCTAGAGATACTATGTAGATAATGAGGTGGGTATAGGCCTTCAGTTCTCTAAGTAGATGCTCTCTTAGCATTAAAGAGAAATTGGAGTGCAGCCTCCATTAGGCAAAATCAGCAAATGCAGTCTGTTCATTCCAGAAACATTTTTTGAGTGCCTACTCTTTTTTGAGACACTGTGCTGAGTATCGTTGCGAGACAGAGAAGTAAAACCACACTGTCTCAGCTGCTTTTGCCCTCAGAGAGCTGATTTCTGGCCCCTCGGTGACTCTGGTGGGTCTCAGGATTGAGAGTCTGGGGTGTGACAGGTGCGGGGTGGGAGGTAGTACTGAGCGCTGCAGCTTTGCCGTCTCATTTTTGTGCTTCTCTGAGTTCTTTCTCTTCAGGGGCAAAAATCACTGGACCTCATTCAGTAGATTCAGAGCATTTCCTACATCCTCAGAGCAAACAGATGAAGTAGAGTCCCTCCTGCCTGGTAGTTGAGAGGAATATTAAGCTGTCTAGCCTCAAGTCTGACCTTGGGTTCAGATGTTAAGTTCACAGGTGGATAAGTCAGTTGGCGAGGCAGTCTGCTCTCCTTCCTGCCCCAACCTCTAAAGGAGGCTGATCTTCAGAATTAAAGCCACAGTATTGATTTACTTCCCTCCAGGTGTAACAGAAAACCCCCAAACTCTAATTGTTTTGGTAAGAGATTACGGTTACTTTGTACTTAAAATCCCTGGACAGGGTATACGACTTGGTTCAGTAACTCTGAGGACCCCTGGCCCCACAGTTAGGCAGTTAGGTGGGGAGGAGCGGGGGTAACTTGGTAGTTAAGAGGACTAAGAGGAGGGCCTGCGGGAGAGGGCGTCTCTGGCAGGAGCAGCCCGGGCGCAGCTGTGCTTGGTCTCTGACCCTACGAGCATCTCAAGGGCAGGGGTGCAGCACAGAGAGGAGGCGCGTGGGTGTTGAAATCAGACTTAGGCTTCCATCCTGGCGTGGTAACTTCCTACCTTTCTGACTAGGCAAGTTATTTACCTTCCGTGAACCTCAGTCTCCTCCTCATTTGTGAGGTTGTGACGCTGGAGGCTGAGAGGAGCAGTGGTTAAGACGATGTCTACAAAGCACTTAGCACAGTGCCTGCAACATAGTACGTGCTCAATAAATGTTAACTGCTATTTCTGGGTTATTGGACGGATGGATGAAGAACTGAATCAGAGACGAGAGCGCGGAGCAGGGAGGGATGGTGGCTCTGCAGTATTAGTGGACCGTACACACCTTCTCATTTACTGGAGCTATGAGCTTTCTGGTATTGTTATCTTTATCTTGGCCCTTTTGGAAAGCAAATTAATGGATTAATCACTGTCACAGTTCTTTCTAACTACTCTTATCTTTAAACCTTCACTTCCACCAGGAAGGAACTGTTTTGTGCTGCAGTGACTGTGACCATGGCAAGATTGTCCCCCTGGCCTGATGAGATTCTGAGGGCCAGGTGTGGCCTGTAAGCCAAAGATTTTCACTGTAATCTCACCAAATCTAGTCCTGCTATTTTTAAGACCTCTCCGATAAAAATCAAACATTTAATAATTATGTGTGTGTATATATATGATTTTTGTTTCATTTTACTCCTTCAGTTCTTCTTTTTGCTCTATTTTCACTGATTGTAGCTTATGAATACATGTCCAAGGGTATTTTTGAGCAGGTTCTTGGAAGCCTTACAATTGGGTAATGGTCCTCTTTTTAAGAAAAGCTGGATTTCTAGGCAGTATAGAAAGTGCTGTGGTCCTTTGGGCACAGAATTTTACCGTATTTCATAGAATCAAAGATGCAAAATTTTGAACGTTTTAACATCTGAAGCTGGAATGCATCTTAGAATTGCTGTGATAAGAAAGCATTATGTTACAGTTTGACTGGCAACATTATTTTCTCACTGATACAGAAAGTAATGGAATGCCTTGAAATTGAGGTCATCACAGGTTGGATGAAATACGGTATTTCAAAAGAGTAGACGCACTGAAACATTCTAGAATACGGTATTGGTGGCAGTGTGTATAGTGGGTAAGAGCAGAGGCTCCAGAGTCAGGCTTGCTTTCTGGGATGAAATTTTAGCCCTATCTACTGTATGACTTTGGGCCAGTTACTTACCTTTTTTTCACCTGAATTTTCTCACCTGTAAAATGGGGGCTAGGAATTAGTCCTCATCTTACAGTGTTGTCAAGAGGGCAAAATATAAGACATGTAATGTGTTTAAAATAGTGCCTCGCACATAGAAAGTGCTTAACAATGCTAGCTATTATTATTAATTTAGGGATTATACTTTTGCAGAATGGATATGAACTTCTTTTGTTGTGATTGAAACTCAGATCTGTTACTACCCTTCATTTTTGTTTATCATCTGGTAATATCAGTAAATGATGCTTGGGCTTTTTAAAAGGGAGGATAAAGATAAGAAAGGTGAACCTAACAGTTTCCATATTCTTATTAAGTGAGATTTAAGAGGCATATTTGGTATATGTAATATTATTCCATGTGGTCGAGATCCAAAAGAAATTAAGCATTGAGCTAGGAAATTTATAGTGAGTTAACCTGAGGCTAGCACATACTGTTTTTGATTCTGATTGATATTGGTAAGTATGGAAGGGTTTTTGGAAGCTTTTGAAAATTTGCAAAATTTGAAGCATTTTTTCACCTTAAGTAAAAGAAAGTAAGAAGGAGAGAATCCCTCATGGTTGTTAGGAACCTTGTTGTCTCAGCTAAAGGAATTTCCTTCTCAAAATTACCTAAGTGGACAGCGTCCCTTTATAATATGTTGACAGCTTAAGGTTATCTTTTAATTCTTCTGAGTCAATTTTATTTTTTCTGTTCTAGTGTTCAGTGACCAGTGACTTGGATTTTCCAACACAAGTCATCCCATTAAAGACTCTGAATGCAGTTGCTTCAGTACCCATAATGTATTCTTGGTCTCCCCTACAGCAGAATTTTATGGTATGTAAATGATGCATCATCTACTTACTTGATAATAACTTATTTTAAATAAAATACAATTTTCTTGTCAAGGTGAATAAAAATATAAGTAAAAAAAGTTATCGAAATGATAACTCTCAGTGATTTTTTTAAAACTGATATATATTTTTTGGGATACCTGGGTGGCTCAGTGGGTTAAGCCATCACATTTGGCTTGGGTCATGATCTCGGGGCCTGGGATCGGGCCCCGTGTTGGGCTCTCTGCTCGGCGGGGAGCCTGCTTCCCCACCCTCTCTGCCTACTTGTAATCTGTCTGTCAAATAAATAAATAAAAATCTTTATTAAAAAAAACCCCTAATATATATTTTTTAATAAATCTTTATGATGCTGCTCTTTTTCTAGTCTTTCCTATTTAAAATATTCTCTAAAGGAAGAGTGTTAAGCAGAAATCCTACCTGGGATTAAAAATATGTTTAAAAGATGAAGCTTATAGTTCTTATGCTTGAAAAGGTCAGTCAGTATTCTGTAATTTCAGTCTGATATATAGGTTTTATTAATTGAGAACTTTTATTGAAATGGTTTTAGGCAGCATGTTATTAAATGATAATGTACATTATGAAATATTCTCAGGGCTTTAAAACACAAACTTAGTATATTTCCACAGATAAAACTGGCCCAGCAGCTTTTGTGACGAAATGCTCGTATTTAATTCTTTATAGAAGTAGGATGAAAGAAGGTAAAATGAGAAATTTGAGTGCACATTCTTGACTTGTGTTGTTAAGTAAAAAATACATAGTTTTATTACTTACTTGATACGTAAAATAAGCTTAAAATGTTGGTAGATGTCTTTGGTGAGCCTGCTTTAGGGAATTGCTTATTTGATTATTATTATTTTTTTTAAGTAGCTTCCATGAACTCACAACCCTGAGATCAAGAGTCATGTGCTCTACCAACTGAGCCAGGCGTACATTGAGACTTTTGTTTTAAAAGTTGTTTGTTGGGACGCCTGGGTGGCTCAGTTGGTTGAGCGGCTGCCTTCGGCTCAGGCCATGATCCCAGCGTCCTGGGATCGAGTCCCGCATCAGGCTCCTTGCTAGGCGGGGAACCTGCTTCTCCCTCTGCCTCTGCCTGCCACTCTGCCTGTGCTTGCTCCTGCTCTCTCTGACATAAATAAAATCTTAAAAAAAAAAAATTAAAAGTTGTTTGTTTATTTTCTTTTTAAAGATTTTATTTATTTATTTATTTGACAGAAATCACAAGTAGGCGGAGAGAGAGGAAGGGAAGCAGGCTCCCCTGCTGAGCAGGGAGCCTGCTACGGGGCTGGATCCCAGGACCCTGGGAGCATGACCTGAGCTGAAGGCAGAGGCTTTAACCTCCTGAGGCACCCAGGCGCCCTAAAAGATGTCTCTAATGTCTTTAGTAACTTAAAGATTTTAGAGCGAGGGATTAAAGACAAACTTCAGATACTCTTCTATAATTGCCTTGTGTGTTTAAGGCTTCATGCAAAAACATTTAGTTTAAGAATGATATTGCAAGAGCTTGTGGGAGATCTCACATTTTCTTAGACTACAATTCTGAAAGGTTATAGTGTTTAATACTGTTTAGAATTATCCATGAGTTTTGCTGGTCACTGACCAAGGCAAATTAAGCAGACTATCTTTATTATGATTAGGATATGTTTTGAGGAGCAAAGTTTACACGATACAGTTAGGAAGACAAAATAGCCAGTTGTGACTTAATTTTGGCCTTTATCCAGAAAAATTAACATTCCTAGTTTAAGTGGGATTAGTGAAAGTGAGATGTGCAGACTGGACTCTTTAGTTGTAAGTTTGGTTCTGGATAGATCAGGGCATTAAAATCTCAATTTTAATTTTATATCCCTTACGTACTTTCCCTCCCAATTTTCCTTTTCCCTGTTTATCTAAGATTCTGTTGTCTTTCTGAACTTTGCAGTCGTCCTAAATTTGTTACCTGGGGATTAGTTGAGATTTTTCCCTTCTCTCCGTTTTCCCTGCCTGCTGCTGTGTGACAGTCCCCTGTATGTCTCGTGGCCTTTTCCTCCTGTATTCTTCGCTATCGATCGTGCTCCCTGCCTGAGGCTCCTATACTGGCCGCAGCTGCCATGTCCTCCTCTCCTCTTAGCCAGTCTGCTCTGTTTATCAGAATTATCCTTCTAAAATTCTCCTTTTAACCAAGACTTCTTAAGATAGACCTGTCCTCCCTTAAGTCTCTTTAAATATGGACTTCAGAACCTTCCAGTCTTGATCTATCATTACTGTCATTTTTCAGTTAGCAATAATCGCGCCTCGGATAAACCTCATTGGCTACGATACTGCCACTGCGCAAAGCTATTACTGTCCTTTTTATCCTTCATTGAAGATTCCCTCCCATGCACGTCTGCGGCAGCCCTTGTGTTCTTAAGTTCTCTGTTCTCCCAAACTTTTCTGAGATCGGCTCTCTCGGCTAAGTTAGTGCCTTCTTTTTCTCCTGTTGTCTTCAGAAACTTCATAAACTCATCTCTCATCTTGCTTAGCATGATCGTGTTTTAAGAAAAGATATTTTATTTATTTATTTGAGAGAGAGACACACAGCGAGAGAGGGAACACAAGCAGGGGGAGTGGGAGAGGGAGAAGCAGGCTTCCTGCTGAGCAGGGGGCCCGATGTGGGGCTCAATTCCAGGACCCTAGGATCATGACCTGAGCTGAAGGCAGATGCTTAATAGTCTGAGCCACCCAGGTGTCCCAAAATGATCAATTTTGATAGGCATCTTTTTCCTCTCAGCATTGAAATATTGTAATTGTAGAATGTTGTTATTTTATGTATAAGAGCAAATCCTTTTGGCATAAACTTTATGAAACTCTATTTACGTCCCCTAGATTTTTATTATATTGAAGATCTGAATAGCTAGATCATCAAGTGAAGTTTAGAAATCCTTACGTTATTATCCTCTGTTGTATGGCTATTTTAAGTGGTTTCGATAAACTGTATTTCAGTGGTTTTGATAAATTGTATTCTAAGACACTGGGTGTGTCTTCAAATTGATTGGTCATGTGGTAATATGCAATACTTTTTCCTTTCTTGAGGTACATAGAATAATGGTAAGTTTTAATGATTAATGACATGTCAAGATTAGGTGAATAGGGTATTTTTCTTAATTTTTTTTTCCTATAAACAGTTTGATTTCTGAGATAACCCTTATTGATGGGAGGGCTCTTTATTTTACATTTTAGAGTTTGCTATCTATTAGTTTAGGTCTGGAGAACTGAGTAGAGGCATCTACTTAGGAAAAAAATTGTATTTTACATTATATTAATTTAAAAAATATTTTGATATTTAGGATAAGCCTGCTTTTAAAATATATTTTTTATTTTTAGGTGGAAGATGAAACTGTTTTACATAACATTCCTTACATGGGGGATGAAGTTTTAGACCAGGATGGGACTTTCATTGAAGAACTAATAAAAAATTATGATGGAAAAGTACATGGGGATAGAGGTGAGCCCTGTGTTTATTCTCGTGGAAAAAGGGGCCAAAGAATTGAGAGATATTTTGAATTTCTTAAGTATAGGTATGAAAAAGATTTTTAATATCGAAAGTAAGTTTTTTGCTGGACTCACCTGGGCCTGCTTTCAAGCCTAAACATTTTAATGTTACACCTAACTATGTTTAAATTGAAAAATCATTTTTGCTATTTGAAAATGATGCATAGTTTGTTATAACGTAAATTATGATGCCAGTAACATGTAAATTAAATAGAGTTGCTTGGGTGTTTGTAGGTTTTAAGATTCCTTCACAGTAAAATTAGGGTGAGGTCCCTACTTGGGTGATGCATGGGCTCCAGAAGGCCTGTGCTCGGACGGACCTATACTTCCGCCACTGCGGCCACGGGTTCTGTGCTTCCCACCCCGAGACCCCGACAAAGTGTCCGGCAGGAGGGTGGCGTGTGTAACATTATCACCGTCCCTGTTCTTGGGGAGAGTTGTTGGGAGGAGGCTGAGGCCACAGTTAGTTTCTAGAGAATTAGGTTCGAGTAGCGGGCACTGGAGACATGGGGAGGGTGTGATGAAAGAGAAGGTGCCGGGTGTTGAAGATAAATTCCTCCTGACTTTGCCTCGGGCCCGTCTTGAGGATGATCTCCTGCCTCATCTTAACGGTGGTGTTCTAGTGCTAATTGATAGGCCCGGGCTGTTTCTTCCGGGTTAGAAAAGGCGTATGTAAGCTTTTGTCATCACCACTTTTCCTCTGTGTATTTCTGATATTTGACTTGATGAATTTCAGAATGTGGGTTTATAAATGATGAAATTTTTGTGGAGCTGGTGAACGCTCTTGGTCAGTACAATGATGATGACGATGATGATGATGGAGATGATCCCGATGAAAGAGAAGAAAAACAGAAAGATCTAGAGGAGAACAGAGATGGTACGTCTGTGAATTAGGCTTGTGTGTAGCCCTGACAGCATTTTTCAAAAACAAAGTACAAACCGCTATTAATGCCTTCTTTCTCTTTTTCCTGTCCTGAACTCGCATATCGATAGTATTAGAATGAGAATGAGAATGTCACTCGTAACATTTCATCCTGTAGTTAGGCATCCTTGTTTCCTTTGGCTAACAAAAGAACGCACTCCGCTTTGGGGAGTTTGCTGGGTGATCATCGTAGCCGTCGTTACGGTATAACCTGTTGGTCACTGGCCGCGTGCAGGTGGTGAGTGTGCCAGTCGGGTGCTGTGCTCCGCGAGGTGGCTCTTAGCGGCAGATCTGTTTTGTAGCTGGAGAGATGGGCTTAGTGCAGTTAAGGAACTTACTTAAGACCACACTGTTGGGGAGAAACAGAACCCAGAACACATGGTGGTAATCCCTCTGACTGCTCGAGAGCTTTTAACCCCTACGCTAGTGAAGCCTCATCGGAAAAATAGAGGCCCCCAAACCCGAGCCCGCAGTCGGCGGAGACTCGGCATAGCGCGTTGCTGACCAGTGTAGAGGAATGGGGAGAAACCGCGGTCTGAAGGACGCGTGATGGTTCCGTCACAGGCAGTGATCCTGTGGTTCCTCTCCTTCGCTTGTCAGTGAAGAAACACCCGGGTGGATAGTGGCCAGGCAAGGTCACAGACCCAGTGAGTGGCAGAGCTGGGATTAGAACCCGGGTCTTCGGCCTCCCGGTGTGCCTTAAACTTTCCATATTTGACCTGGAGGCTTTTGTTGGTGTGGCTCACCAGCACTCCGTGGACAGCAGAGTATGTCAGAAGTAAGTGGAGCACAGAGTCGGGCATTTCTTGGGACATCCGCTTCGTTAGACGTAGTTGTGTGGAGAGAAGGAGGGGTTGGAGACTTGTTCACTTTCAGCTTTCTTCCCTTTCGTATTTCCCCATTCAGATAAAGAGAGCCGCCCACCTCGGAAATTTCCTTCTGATAAAATCTTTGAAGCCATTTCCTCAATGTTTCCAGATAAGGGCACGGCAGAAGAACTAAAGGAAAAGTAAGATTTGTTCTTCTGAGGCGGTCTCGCCTCGTCCGGTTCGAAGCTCAGCATTTTGGTCTGT
>ML109331.1:64643-76541 GCA_003697995.1 Taxidea taxus jeffersonii | reverse complement strand
AGGAACGGACCTGGCGTAGCCGCTGAGCCCCTGGGCTGCCTCCGTGGGCCGGCGGGGTTCTCGGAGGCCCGCGTCCGGGGCGCTCTGCTCGCGACAGTCGCAGTAAACACACGACATCACTGACGGTCGTACACGGAGCGGGCCACTTCTCCGGACCCTTGTAGAAACGTTGGTGTCGCTGAAGTTTATTTTAATTAACACGGTAACGTGTGTCATGAGCTGGATCCTACCCGTGAACTTGATTCTCGGTACAGCGGCATAATTTTGAATGGGCTCTTCATCTAAATAAAGATTATTGTCGGTTAGACCTTTCCGTCTGTGTCTCGGGCCAGACGGACACCACGGCCAGGGCACGGCCCCGTTCGGAAACTGTCTTTTCGGAGTGGTTGTTGCCCCACCTTCACTTGGCGTTTCTCTTGGTTAACGTTAGGTATAAAGAGCTCACCGAGCAGCAGCTCCCAGGCGCACTTCCTCCCGAATGCACCCCGAACATAGACGGACCAAACGCTAAGTCTGTTCAGAGGGAGCAAAGCTTGCACTCATTTCATACGCTTTTCTGTAGGCGATGTTTTAAGTATGACTGCTTCCTACATCGTAAGTGCAATTCTTGTACGTTTTCATTTTCTATCTCTGTTGTGGAATTACAGCTTAAAGCAACTCGGAAAGTGTTGTCGTTTATGATGCCTAGAATTTATCATTTAGTCTGGAGTCACGACTGAGACATACGTTAGGATCAGAGTATCGTTCTTTTGTACTTCGTTGCTCGAGGGCCGCTGGGAAACACGTGTTTAATTCGGACCACGTGTCTCCCGCGGATTTGGACTGCAGGTCGGTGGTTTTTCCATAAATGCTAACCAAGCACTTGTTTTGTAATAAAACTGTTTCTGTGAACTGATAGCCGAGAGCAACACTGTGATATTGATGAACAGCTTTTGTTGGATAAGAAATTGGCCGAAAAGATGCTTAACATGTTTTTGTCTATTTAGTGGTTTGTGGTTTTTTTTTGGGGGGGGGGTCCTCTGAGTAAATTACTTTTAAAAATCTAGTCTGCACTTGGGGGGCAGTCTGGGTGGCTCAGTCGGCCAAGCGTCTGACTCTTCACTTTGGCTCAGGTCGTGGCCTCAAGCCCCCATCTGGCTCCGCACTCAGTGGGGTCTGCTGGAGATTCCCTCTTCCCCTCCGTGTCCCGGCCCCCCAACTCCTTGCCCCTCACTCTCGCTCTCTTTCCCTCAAAAAAAAAAATCTGCACTTGAATACAGGGGAAGCATAAAATGCTGTTAATGAAATTGAAGTATGTCGCATATAATATTGCTTTATTTTTCTGACATTGCTGGGGAATGAGTTTTCTAGGAAATTTTCTAGGTACCGGGAACTTTTTAAGCACCATTTTAAAAGCACCAACTACTTTTGAGGCGCATATTTTGAAAACATATTTGATACCTCCTTGGTTTCCTAAGCAGAGTTTACTTAATAAAGGTTAGCTTTTTTCCATATTACAGTTTAGGGCGCCCATCTCTGTGGCAAGGCCACACCCTTAGGGGCTTCTGACCTGTGTCACGTTGTTCCCCCCTGTGCTGAGTGGCCCTTTCGCATTCTGTGGCTTTTACAGAAGTTTCCCCCTCATTATCCAGTAGCACCTCTTAATGTTACTAGCCCACACACGCGGTTACATCTTGTCTCATTTTGAGTTTTTGCTCTGTCTGCTTTCATGTGCTGCATCTCATAATTTGTTGTGTGATGGGTATCTTGACCTGGAAATGGGGTGTGTGTGTGTGTGTGTGTGTGGCTTTAGTGGTATAGTTACCTTCAGTTAGAAAAATTTGAAGTAGATTTTCAGAATTATTGTATTTCCCATGTCCTTGCTGTTGTTTACCACCTTCCTGGTCTTGGTGATTTCGTGGCTGTAATAATATCTGGTAGGCCAGCCGCTGACAAGGATCGGATATCGTACTTGGGCTTGGCGGTTGTCTTCATCCAGCCCTTGAAGCAGTTGCCTTGTATTGCATTTAATTTGCCTTTACACACAGTCGTTCTATAAACCAGGTCCGATTTTTATTAAAAATATTATAGGGACGCCTGGGTGGCTCAGTGGGTTAAGCCGCTGCCTTCGGCTCAGGTCATGATCCCAGGGTCCTGGGATCGAGTCCTGCATCTGGCTCTCTGCTCCGCAGGGAACCTGCTTCTCCCCTCCCCTCTCTTTGCCTGCCTCTCTGCCTACTTGTGTGATCTCTGTCTGTCAAATAAATAAATAAAATCTTTAAAAAAAAATTATAAATCGGGGCACCTGGGTGGCTCAGTGGGTTAAGCCTCGGCCTTTGGCTCGGGTCATGATCTCAGGGTCCTGGGATCGAGCCCCGCATTGGCGGGGAGCCTGCTTCCTCCTCTCCCTCTGCCTGCCTGTCTGCCTGCTTGTGACCTCTGTCTGTCAAATAAATTAACAAAATCTTTAAAAAAAATTATAAATGGCCTTCAGATACATGATAGCAAAAATAATTGGGTAGAATCTCTACTTAGAAGTCTGTAAAATGGTCCCTTTAATTTGTTTGTAGATGTAGCATTTCTTGTGTCTTTCTTGTTGTACAAATGAATCAAAGGAAGTAAGATATTGCTTTTAACATGAATTATTTTATGTGATCTTCAGATTTGAGTAATTTCGATGAACCTTGAACCTAATAATTATCTCTTTATTCAAGCCGGCGAGAAGAAGATAGACAATTATTCCCTTTAATGAAGTCTGCTTCTGTGGAGCAGCAGGCAGCTCACTGGCAGCACTTGGGGAGCAGGGGGTCCGGCAGTCGCTGTGGCCCCTTTTCCTTTTCTGGACAGTAGAGCCGGTCTCGTTATGATTTAGCCTTGATAGATCCCATAGGGATTCATTGCTTTCCATTAAATCACACAAAAATCACACACCGTAGGCTTTTCCTAAGTTAAATGAGTTAGTAAATACATTAAACGTATATTAAAGAGAGCATTTTGTGCGTTCATTTCATTTTTGTCTGTGTGAGAGGAGAATAACATAGTAGTACTTCATAAGCTGTCGGTTGTAAGGATTCGGTTTATTACTCCGTGTAATTTTCGCAGAGTGAAATACTCAGAACAATACCTGGCTTGCTTTTAGGTCATCATCGCTTCCAGCAGGCCATCATTCACATGACGTTACGTTTCAGAATGTATTAAAAGGTATCTAGTGAACTCCCCCTGCCACTTCTGCCCTCGTGCATAGAGTTTGTACCTCATTTCTTACACCGCTCAGCATGGTTTTTTTCTGGCAAAATGCAGAGATTCTTCTTTTTCTGAGTGTCCTATTCAAAAGGTTCCATACTTTTCAGGCTTTTTCCCATGTTGACTAAGTACATATTGGTCAGTATTATTCCTGTCTGGAGAGCTGCATGGTCTTCCGCTGTAGGAGGGGGAACTTACTGAACTGATTCCTCAGGGTCAGCATTTGGATTGTTCTGTGCCCCACACGCTAACGGCGCTATAGTGAGTCACCTTGGCTGTACCTGTACATCGTTTCCCACAAGTGCAAGTTAACCCAATCCCCAGTGTTTAGATATGCTTCGTTGTTTTGTATCTAACATTGAGTCGCTGGAATTTATTCTGATAGAATTTTCGATGCACTCTTCCTCCCCACCTCCAAGGCTACTGAGCTGTTTCTATACCATTTACTGGAAAGTTCCGTTTGCTGCCCTGCCCACTGCCTTCGTTTCCCATTACCATGAGTGCTTGGGTCTCTTTTCTTTGCGTTTGTTCCTTGAATCTTTCTATCCAAGAGGCTTTATTCAGAGATCTCCTGGCTATTCTTGCTTGTTTTTAGTGTAAATTTTATAATCTTAAGGTTGTCTAATTTTAAAAAAAAGGTCTAATCTTAAAAAAAAAAAAAATAAAAAAAGGTCTAGTATGTTTATTGGAATCCCATTAAATTTGTTAATTACCTAAGTGAAAACTGACACTTTAAAATGAGGAGTAAGTATAACTATATGATCAAGTTTCCTTTTGTGTCCTTTAATAAACTCAAATTTTCTTCCTGTAGCTCTTGTACGTTCTTTCTTAAGATGATTTCTAGATATTAATGAGTTGTTGCCTAGCTTTTTCTCTTTCAGTCTTACATATTTTATACCTTGATACTTTACTCGATTGTCCTTGTTTATAAGAGTTTCTCAGTGGATTCTTCTTTGAGCTTTCTAGCTATGTAAGTAAACTATCTGCAGTTACTGATACTTTCTGTCTTTCCAGTATTGATGACTTTATTTTCTTGTCTAATTGCATTGGCTTGTATCTTCAGAAGAGTGTTAAGTAACATTGGTACTAGTAGATACTTTTCTTTTTCCTTCTTCTGGATCACTTTTGGAAAATTATCCCCTTCACCCAGGTTTTAAAGTTTATTTGTATAAAGTTGATCTGAGTGTTCTAATGATTCTTTTGTTCTTAAATGTTTCATTCTTTCATTTTTCTTGAGGAGCTCATGAGGTGGTTTCTTTTATTTTTAAAATCCATTTTGTGTTATTTCTTTAGAGAATCAGCTACTGTATTAGGTTTACTATTTTTCTCTTTATGAATGTGATTTTTGCATTGTTTTCATTCTTTCTCTTTTTTTTGATGTATGTGGTTACCATGGATTGAATTGTCTCCAGAGTACCGTTTCAGCCTCTCTTATATTACTATGTCTTACTATAATTTATAAGGAATTTTAAAGAATATTCTGTGTTTCCTTTTTAGCTCCTTGTTTAAGAGAGAATTTTTTAAACTTCTGGGTGAGGGCGCCTGCGTGGCTCAGTGGGTTAAAGCCTCTGCCTTCGGCTTGGGTCATGATCCCAGGGTCCTGGGATCCAGTCCTGCATCAGGCTCTCTGCTCAGTGGGGAGCCTGCTTCCCTTCCTCTCTCTCTGCCTGCTCTCTGCCTATTTATAATCTCTGTCTGTCAAATAAATAAATCTTTAAACTTCTGGGTGAAAAGGTCTTTTTTTGGATATTTTATATTTTTTTTATTATTTCTGTGTGGTAGCCTTACTGATAATAGGTTATTTAGATGTTAGAGATGACTACCATTTTTATCTATAAAGATGTTTTGATGGTAAGGGTTTGGCAGTTATCTTAGCCAGAGCTCAGTATCTGACCGTGGATCTTTTCTATTAGAGGGACTTGTGTGTTCTAACGAACCGTGAAGGATAAATGGCTTTGGTTTGGGAACAAATCCCACTTTGTATTCCAGATAACTTTGAGACCATGATCCATTTTGTAAATTGGAAACGGGTTGTTCTGCAAACTTGGAATCATGTAATTTCTTTATAAAAGCTTCCCCCTAAAATGGGCTGCCTGGTCTGTCTTTGACACTTGTTAGAGGAACCGGGGTCAGCTCCTGAATTGCCTGTAATGTAACGCATTGACAGAAATATTAACACATTTCTGATAGGGAGGGAAGGAAGCCAGGCTGGGAAATTAAGACTGGGAAGTTTTATGTGCTTAAATAGGATCAAAAGTAGAATCTTGGAATAAATGTTTTGCTACATTTTCTATTATCTGTATGGCCTACAGAGGAATCCATTTTAAGCATAAAATCTAATTCTGTCTGTTTGCCATTTCTGATATTACGTAAAAAGTCTGTTCTTTTTGGAATGTGTATTAGTGCTTATTGTAGAGGTTTTAACATTTTAATGGTTAGAATTTCGGAAACAGTATTCCAAAGTTTGTAGTTGATGGTTGACTTTTTAAAAGTTTATTTCAGATGAGTAATGATTAAAATTCAGACATACAGAGTTCATATCTGCCATGTAATTAGAGTGACTTACCCTCCCTAAATCTCGGTTTTTCTCATCTGTAAAATGGGGATGGGAATCTGTACACCTGGGGGATTTTGTGGGGATTAAATGCAGTAATGCCTAAAGCCTCTTACTGTGTGCTTTGAACACAGGAGCCTTTACTGTGAGCTGCTGTCACTGCTGCTCTCACTGCTGTCCTATGCTCTAAACATTGATGCTCTTATTTCGTAAGGTACTTAGTATTAAAAATCTGAGATCTGCGATATACATAAGAATTTATGTGATTCCAGCCATAAGTATATTCATAAGAAGTTTTTTTAAAGATTTATTTATTTGGTGGGGGAGCATGCATGAGGGGAAAGGGGCAGGGAGAGAGAATCTTCAAGCAGACTTCCTGCTGAGCGGGGAGTCCCCTGTGGGGCCCCATCCCACGACCCTGAGATCATGACCTGAGCTAAAACCAGGAGTTGGACACTCAATCGACTGAGCCAGGCACCCCTACTTTGTATTCTTAAGCCACTTTTTTTTTAGAATTGCCAGTTTACTCACAGGGTTCGGGAAGAGCTGGAACTGTGTATCGTAACAGTATGCGCATATGTATGTAACAGCAACTGTGTGTCATCCTTTTTTTTTTTTTTTTTTTAAGATTTTACTTATTTGACAGAGAGAGGTTACAAGTAGGCAGAGAGAGGGGGAAGCAGGCTCCCCGCTGAGCAGAGAGCCCAATATAGGGCTCCATCCCAGGACCCTGAGATCATGACCTGAGCCGAAGGCAAAGGCTTTTAACCCACTGAGCCATCCAGGCGCTCCTGTAACAGTCTTTTTACCTTTGCTGGAAAATCTTTAGATTTTTTAATCAAGATTTTATAGGTTGCTTTTGAAATAAAAAAAAAAAAACAACCACAAAAACCCTCAACATCCCATGTTCTTTCCTTTTTGTACAGTTTTTAAGAAAGCACCTTGCTTCAATTTCCTAATAATTTTTTTGATCAGAGAATTTTACATATTCTACCCCCCATATTATATGTAGCTTGAAAAATATTTTATTTTATTTTCAAAGATTTTATTTATTTATTTGATAGAGATCACAAGGAGGCAGAGAGAGAGAGGAGGAAGCAGGCTGTCCGCAGAGCAGAGAGCCCGATGCGGAGCTCGATCCCACGACCCTGGGATCATGACCCGAGCCGAAGGCAGCGGCTTTAACCCGCTGAGCCACCCAGGCGCCCATGTAGCTTGAGAAATATTTTAATAACTTACTTGAAATACTAGTATTTCAAGGTGCCTATGTGAAAATATTAAGTATTCTGAAAGTCTCAAACAGTCAAGGCATTTCTAGAAGAGGGAATTCTTAATATACCTAGTTTTCTTAAACAAAGTTTGAAATTCTGAGGGAAGTCTAGTAAGGAGAATAGTTCTCTTTCTTGAGCTAAATGCTATGTGAAATTAAGAATTTTTTTTACCTTTGATAATATAGTACCTTTAATTATTAGCAGGTTGATTTTTCCTTCATAGCCAGAACTTGGCTGGTGAGTGTTCTGTGACTTTGCTCTGATGCCCCTACGGTGTCTCCCAGCGCAGGACTGGCAGGGGCTGCCCTCCTCCTCTGAGCACGCATGTGTGCAGATACGTATGTGCCTTTGTATTTTTCACTGGATCAGGTGAAATCAAGAACATCAATTTATGAATAGGGGAAATATCCACACTAAAAACATTTTACCAAAAATAGATCACTCTGTATGTGCTTCTAACTGGCTAAGGACGATCTTGTTTTTTGGATCGAGGTTAATTCTTAGCTGCTGATGTAACCTTAACCTTTTATAGGCTCAGACTTTGTATGGTAGGGGTCCTCACTTGTTCAAAAACACAATCCAATGCTAAATTAGTTGTGGTATCATTCTCTCATTCATAGAGAACTCTAACACACACTTGAAACAGAATTTGAGCCTTGAATTTCTACTTCAAAAACATAACTTTTGTCTTTTTTCCCTTATTTCTCTCATCAGTCTGTCTTTCCCATTTAAGTTCTATGGATAGAAGTATGGCTTTTTACAGACCTTGTTTTTTTATTTTTTAAGATTTATTTATTTGGGGGGAGAGAGAATATGCTTGGGCTGGGGGAGGGGCAGAGGCAGAGAATCTGAAACAGACTCCCCTGAGCGTAGAGCCCCACCTGGGGCTGGATCCCATGACCCATGAGATCAGGACCTGAGCTGAAATCACGAGTCATTGCTTAATCGACTGCGCCACCCCTACAGATGTTTTTTAAATGGTTTGTTTCATGAATGTGTTACTTATTTGTGTCCAAATTAAGATAATTTTCATCTGGTGTAATTCGGAACAGGGCATTTCTAGCATTTGCCTTGGTTGCTGGAAGTAGGCTTTCTCGAGGGTTTTACAAGTTCTCACCACTCTGTGTTCATGTTTCTTTAGTTCGGCCTTGTGATAGAATCTGAATCCTTTTGTTTTTTGTTTGTTTGTCTTTAAAGATTTTATTTATTTATTTGACAGAGATCACAAGTAGGCAGAGAGGCAGGCAGAGAGAGAGGAGGAAGCAGGCTCCCTGTTGAGCAGAGAGCCCGATGCCGGACTCGATCCCAGGACCCTGAGATCATGACCTGAGCCGAAGGCAGAGGCTTTAACCCACTGAGCCACCCAGGATCCCCATGAATCCTTTTGTTACACATCATTTGGGGATTTTAAGTTTTGAACACTTCTTTCTAGAACCTCTTTTATGTGACCATGTGTTTCCTATAGAAGGGTGCTGACTACAGGCTCTCATTAGATTCCTGAATTGTGTCTGATCTGAAGAAACTGAATTTCAGTAGTCTGAGGCTGTCCTCTTTCTTTATTTAGAAGTTTGTTTATGTAATCACTACATCCAACATGGGGCTCGAACTCATGACCCTGAGTTCAAGAGCCTCGTGCTCTTCCAACTGAGCAGCCAGGCGCCCTTGTCCTCTTTATTTGTAAAGATGTATTAATTTTAGAGAGCGAGCGTGCACAGGCAGAGGATGAGGGGGAAGCAGGCTCCCCGCTGAGCACAGAGCCCGACGAGGGGCGAGATCCCAGGACCCTGAGGTCATGACCTGAGCCCAAACCAAGAGTTGGTTGCTTACCTGACTGAACCACCCAGGCACCCTGTCCTCTATATTTTTAGTTTTTTAACAAGTGCTGTCCTATTTTTCTCCATTTTGACAAGCCGACTGTTGACCTTCCTTTGGAAGTCAAGAAATTGTAGATGCTAGAATTCTTTTGGTAAAAATAGGAAATCTGATTTCCTTGTAGAGGGGACATATCAGTTGTTTCTATGGAGATATTAAAAGACTCAGTAAATGTTCATAATCAGAGCTTAGAGGTCTGTGTATCAATTGTAGTTTTAAGGAGAGAAATAGGGAATCACTGATTATTCCAGAATTTACTGTCTCCTCCCTGGCTAGGGGTTGGTGGGGAGGAGTGGCGGTGTTGGGGGACAGCTGAGGAGAACGAGGACGCATGGAGATGATCCAGTAAGAGCTTGAAGGAAAGTTCTGACACGGAGATGATACGCTGGCAAGTCTGTAGTGTGGAAAAGCAGCTTTTTCCACTGAAACGGTAGAAATGAAAAAGTAAATATAGCAATATCTGGATATTCTATGCTTATCTTGCAGCTTTTCATGCAACACCCAATACTTACAAGCGGAAGAACACAGAGACGGCTCTAGACAACAAACCGTGT
Source organism: Taxidea taxus jeffersonii (assembly GCA_003697995.1). NCBI lineage: Eukaryota > Metazoa > Chordata > Mammalia > Carnivora > Mustelidae > Taxidea > Taxidea taxus. The sequence continues at coordinate 67,068 of ML109331.1, read as the reverse complement.
GGACCGCAGTGTTACCAGCACTTGGTGAGCTGGAGGGCCGCCCGGCGGGAGGGCACTGGGGGCGTCTTGCTGGGGGGCGGTGGCGAAGTCTGTGAAGGCAGCGTTGGCACGGCGGCGCCCGTCCTTTGGCCGGTGCTGGCATGGCGGACATTCTCAGCCGCTGCTGCTCGGGCACATTCTAGTCCTTCCTGAATCTCGTATTACTCCTCGTCTGCGGTGATCGCTTCAGCAACCTTCCGAAGCTTTAGGATCAAGGACTGTTAGACCTGCCACCAAACTTAAGAGCGAGAGCAGCACAGGTAGCCCCTTAAGCCCCCGAAGCTTGGTGAGCCTCCCTCAGCACAGGCCTTCTCCAGTTTGACATGGTAGTTGGTCCCACAGGTGGTTTTTTGTTTGTTTGTTTTGTTTTTTAATGATGGAGAAAAAGGTAAGGGTTTAGGAGAATGTGAGGTAGAAAAGTTGTTTTTTACGGGTTCTATCTTATTTTTACCATTTCCCTTTGAACCAAGCCACTCCTACCTAGGAACTAATGGGTAGATATTCCCTGTTGGAATTTGGACAGAAGATTCATTGAATGGCACCTGCAGAAGGTATCCTATTTTTAAGCGATTTGGTTTTTGTAGAATGAAGTGTAAAACTATTGGCTCCTCTCAAACTTCTCCCTTCTACTGCCACTAAAAATGGGATTCTTGAGCATTATTTTATAATACTCTCTACAGGCGGAATTTTATTTGGCCCATCCAGGAGGTGTCTGTGGTCTCTCTCTCCTCCATGATCTTACTGTTGCTTCTTCCTGAGTCTGGGTTATTGACTTGCCAGTGCAGACTGTAACGCTCACGGCCTCGCTCCTCAGGCTCCTTTCACCACCTCTGGGGGCTCTGCTTCCCTCACAGGGAAAAAAATGGGAGATTTTTAATAGTAAGGCTGGAAGCGGCCATGCCCGCTTCTGTGTTCTTCTGTGTATTTGCTCCTTGGGGGGAGAGGTCTCTTTAAGCCTGGAATAGGAAAGTCTGACTCTGGATGCCCATTAGCTATGATTCTTCTCACAACAGTTCATGTTTAAAGAGACTTTTTAAAAATATTACATTTTAACCTATTATAATCACTTTATATGGTTCACAAGCTCACCTAGAATTGTCCTGTCGATCTCACACCGCTGTGGCACAAAGAGAACCTGTAGGGACCTTCCTGAATACTTCAGACTGTCAAAAGCAGTTAGAAAACCAAGAGCATCTAGATAGGGAAATGATGTGTACAGATGGATACTGTGATGCGTTTATTGACTTAATTTGCTTTATGCAATCCATTTTTTCCTCACTCAGCAAAAGGAGTCCTAGAACTCCCTAGAACTGACCGTGATGTGTACACTTTTCCCTTTGTAGGAGGGAGCAAAGGAGTTCGCTGCCGCCCTCACCGCGGAGCGGATCAAGACCCCGCCGAAGCGGCCTGGTGGCCGCAGGAGAGGCAGACTCCCCAACAACAGCAGCCGGCCCAGCACCCCCACCATCAGCGTGCTGGAGTCCAAGGACACGGACAGTGACAGGGAAGCAGGGACCGAGACGGGCGGGGAGAACAACGACAAGGAGGAGGAGGAGAAAAAGGACGAGACTTCCAGCTCCTCGGGTGAGACCCCGGGGAAGGGCGTGGATGGGTCCGCTCTGTGCTCAGCGGGTTGGTTCTTGGGCTGAGGACAGAGCTGAGAGCAGAGGACTCCCTGGGGGTGGCGCGGGATTTCTGCTGCCTCCTGCCCGTGCCCCGCCCCTGGCCTGCCCACCTGCTGGAGGGTAGCCGGTCCCGCGTGGTACCAGGTTGGGCGTCAGTGTTCTTTCTCCATCCTTCTGGGCCGGGGCGGGCAGGGCGTCGTCTGCTCTAGTCCGGTTCCGGGGCTGGTTTTGATCGGAGAGCCCAGGGGCGCTCCCCACCGTGTTCTGCTGGCGTGTCCTTGTCCTTCCAGCCTGGGACTTACACCATGAGTAACAACAGTAGATGCCCGCAACTTCCGTTTTATTTAAAAAAATTTGTTTTAAAGTAAGCTTTACACCCAGCGTGGGGCACGTGCCCGAGATTAGGAGTCACGTGCTTCTCCGGCTTCTCTGAGCCAGCCCATCGCCCCTCGGCTTGCACCTCAGGGGCTGTGTTCAAGGGGACCAACCCTGGGTTCTGTGGGAGGCTTGACTGACCCTTTATTCTCAAGATGGTTCGCTTCCTGCTTTTTTTCTTAAGCACAACCTGCATTTTATTTATTTATTTTTTAAAAGATTTCATTTATTTGATAGAGAGTGAGAGAGCATGTGCACAAGTGGAGGGGAGAGGAGAGGCAGAGGGAGAAGCAGACTCCCCACTGAGCAGGGAGTCTGACACGGGGCTCGATCTCAGGACCCTGGGATCATGACCTGAGCTGAAGACAGACATTCCACTGACTGAG
>ML109331.1:0-64243 GCA_003697995.1 Taxidea taxus jeffersonii | reverse complement strand
CACCCAGACCCTGTAGTTTTACTTTTTAATACTGTCCTCCAGTTGTCATTTCTCTTGACCAGTGCTTAACTCTGGTTTTCTAGAAGCAAATTCTCGGTGTCAAACACCCATAAAGATGAAGCCAAACATCGAGCCTCCCGAGAACGTGGAGTGGAGCGGTGCTGAGGCCTCGATGTTCAGGGTCCTCATCGGCACGTACTATGACAATTTCTGTGCCATTGCCAGGCTCATTGGGACCAAAACTTGTCGACAGGTAAGCACATCTGATAAAATACTGTTCATGAACTTGAGACAGAGGGAATAGTCGTCTCTGTCCAAACAGAAGACTCTCCGTGGCTGTTCTCGAGCTCCTGTTCGTCTCCTGAGAAAGAAGTAGGTTGATCTGGTTCGCCACGGGGTGCAAACTGGAGGGGGACGATCCTTCCGACTTGAGGAGTTTCAGGGGGTGCATCTGCGAAGCCAGGACGTAAGGCTGGCCTCGCGGCTCTTGCCCAGAGCGTGGTGGCCGCTGCTGTCCCCGCATGAGGGTCGGTCAGCGTCTGCTCCGCTCGCCGCCGCCCGGCTCCTAGCAGCGCACGGCCAAGCCGGAGAGGTTTCTGGAACACGCGCGTCTCAGGCCGCTTCGCCTGTGCACGCGGCGCTCAGGGCCCTGTGACTGCCTCCTGTCAGGTGTATGAGTTTCGCGTCAAGGAGTCGAGCATCATCGCTCCGGTGCCGGCCGAGGACGTGGACACCCCGCCGAGGAAGAAGAAGAGGAAACACCGGTGAGCGCGCGTGTGGCCGCGGTGGGCTCCGCTCGGCTCTCGCTCCCCGGAGCACGGCGGCCGGCGGGGGCCGGGGGGCGCGCAGGGTCCCGGGAGCGCAGTCCCCGCGCTGCAGTGTGGTCAGGGAAACCGAGCCCCGAGCTGGGCGCTGCAGGGTCACGGGCCGTGAACGTTGAGGCTGACGGGAGCCGGACTTCTGGCCCCGCGCGGGGGAGCGCAGGGTGTCGGGGGCGGGCCGCAGGGGTGAGGGGTAGAGGGCTCCGCTCCAGCTGTGCACACGAAAGGCGGGCCCCCCTTCCTTTAGAACCGAGGAACTCAGGCAGCTGGGCCGTCGCAGCCGCAGCGGAGTCTCTTGCTTGGAGTCCGAGCCCGCAGCTCAGTGGGGCACCGCAGTGGGGGGACCGCAGTGGGGGGACCGCGGACGCTGAGATGAGAGAAGCGACGGCGTTTCAGGCCCGTGCGCAGCCGCGTGAGCCCCGGGGGCGCAGGGCGGCCTCCCCTCCCCCCCCACGGCGCGTTGCCCGCGGGCTTCCAGCTGACCCGCAGACGACACGGGGCCCCCAGTGTGACTTGGCGTCCTGTGACTGTAGTTTCCCGTCGCCGCTGCTCTCGCTGGCTTTACTGGCGCCAGCGGCCCAGCACGCGCAGGACCGAGTCCACGAGTCCGTTGCCCGCACGGCTTCTGGTCCACAGGCTGGGTGTGCGGGGGTCAGAGCGCACACGCAGATCTGGGGGGTGTGGGACGTTCGTGCCCCAAACCCCGCGTTGGTCCAGGGTCAGCTCCGCACCTGGGTTCAAAGCGCTCTTACGTTCAGGGCACACGGTGCCGCGTGGTCACACGGTGCCGCGTGGTCGCGTCCGCTGCTCGGGCGCTGGCCGTGCCCCTGGCTTCGCGAAGGTGACGTCGGGTTCGTGTTTTGCAGGTTGTGGGCCGCTCACTGCCGGAAGATACAGCTGAAAAAGGGTTAGCAGCCTCCTGCTCAGCTCCGGGATTAGCTCGAACCGTCTGCTCGCGGAGGGCCGGAGCGGCGCGTGCTGGGGACCCCGACACAGCCGGCCGCGCGCGGCACCCGGCGTTGGAGGCGGGCTGCGGCCTGGCTGCGGGTCGGCCCGCTGGGGTCGGGGTGACAGTGCTCTGGACTTGCCGAGCACGCGGGGGAGGGGAGGAGCGCCTCGGGGCTGACCTGCGCTGTGCTGTCCCCCGCAGACGGCTCCTCCAACCACGTTTACAACTACCAGCCCTGTGACCATCCGCGGCAGCCTTGCGACAGCTCGTGCCCTTGTGTGATCGCACAGAATTTTTGTGAAAAGTTCTGTCAGTGTAGTTCCGAGTGTAAGTGTCTGTTTCGTCTTGATGAGCTGCTTGAGAGCCTCGGAGGCTTTCGGTCAGGAGTTCAAGCCAGACCAAGGTCGCAGCAGCTCTCGCCTCGGTTCCGTTGAGCTTGTCCGGAAGCGCGACCCGCTCGGGCTCCACGGCGGCCGGGCTCTGCGCGGGGCCAGCGGGGCTGTGGCGGGCCCGGCAGAACCGCGTCTTTTAAGTTGTCATAGTAAGGTCGGCACAGAGAGTCAAGGGCAACTAGAAAGGGCTGCCCAGGCCCCGGTTGCCGGAAATGGTCAGCAGCCCTGGGTCAGCATTAGCATGAAGGGCACCGGAAGCGTTTAAAGACTCGGCCCGGGCAGCTTGGATGCCAGGAAGCGTCTAGAACTCCGGACCTTAGCAGGGCCGCGAACCACGGCTCTCACAAAAAGGCCGTGAAGGAAGGGTTTAGATGAAATAAACCAAAGAGCTTTTCAGTCCACGTGCCCCCCAACACATACAGACGGAAAGCCAGGAGCTCGGTGGTGACCGCGATCCTGGGGGGGGGGGGGCGAGGGGGGCACCGGGGCGAGGGGCGCGGCCGCGTGACCAGGGCCTCCCGCCGCAGGTCAGAACCGCTTCCCCGGCTGCCGCTGCAAGGCGCAGTGCAACACGAAGCAGTGCCCGTGCTACCTGGCCGTGCGCGAGTGCGACCCCGACCTCTGCCTCACGTGCGGCGCCGCCGACCACTGGGACAGCAAGAACGTGTCCTGCAAGAACTGCAGCATCCAGCGCGGCTCCAAGAAGGTGCCACCCCCCCCCCCCCCCCCCCGCCCAGACACGCCGCACCCCTGAAGTAGGGAAAGCGGAGGGGGGCCCTGAATGCCACAGTGGCCAGAGGGAAAACGGGGCGCTTGGGGGCGGTCGTGGGCCCCGAGCCAGTCTCCTGCGTTCTGCGGGCACCTTCCGCTGGGGGGAGACGAACCAGCGAGTTCAGACAGGCCCGGACGGCGTCGTGTTCAGGAGAGGAATTTCTCCAGTTTGTCTAGAACGCGTGCTCCGGTCTCCGTGTGAGCAGGTGGTGGTCCTGTCGGGGGAGACCCTTTCTTACCAAATAAGCTCCCACGGAAGAGGGCTATTTCCCGCGGCAGTCCTTGCGACCTGAGCTCCCGTTTCTTTAGTGACCGCGACCACGCAGCGGGCCGGAGCTGGTGCCCGCCAGGTGCAGGCCGGGCGGTGACGGCAGCCCCGGGAAGGCGGGGACTGAGCAGAGGAACCTGCCCGCGTCGTAGGGGGAAGCTCAGGCCCGTAGGTGGGGGGTCGCCCAGGGTTTCTTCTCCCCGTAATGTCCGCTCCTAGAACGGGGCCGCCGCGCAAGACGCACTCCTTTCTCGAAGCGCTGTGGGTCCACTCCCGGGTCCCGACTCCGGGAGTTAGGGACGTCCAGGCCCTCCGGCCCCGAGACCACGGGCCCGTGTTGCCCATGAGTGTAGGGCGGGACGACAGACACGGACGACATTCCCACCTTAGGTCCCTGGGCCGTTAGGACGTAACCGGGATGGCCGTGGGGGCAGCGGTGCCTCCCCCCGGATCTCTGGTCGCGGCAGCAGCTGTGGTGGCCGGGACAGGCTCAGGCGGTTTTCTCACTCCACGTTGTTAATTTCGTCGCCACGTCACGGTGATGCTGGGACAGGCCCCGGGGCCCCTGCTCAGCCCTCACCGTCTCCTTCCTCCCCACCCCGCACTTGCTCCTCCGTGGGCTCTGGAGCGGTCCGGGCTGACGCGCCTCCCCTGTCGACTCCTTTCGGAACTCCTGAAACAAAAGATAACACTTTTTTTACCAACTGGGTTTCATTTGCTCAACGGTAGGACCAGAGGTTGCTTTAGTTATTCAAGGAAACCATGGTTTTCCAATACCTGGGAAGCCGGCCCCAGTTCAGGACGCGCCGAGCTCTCGGGCCGACGGCGACCGGCCGGATGCCTGCCCCGACGGGCCGGGGACGGACAGCGGGTCCTCCTGCCTCCGCTGTCCTTTGACGCCGCGATCGCGTGTGCTTTCCTCTCCAGCATTTGTTGCTGGCCCCGTCGGACGTGGCAGGCTGGGGGATTTTCATCAAAGATCCTGTGCAGAAGAATGAGTTCATCTCGGAGTACTGTGGAGAGGTGAGGCGAGAGGAGCCCGGTGTCAGGCCGTCCCGTGTGTTCGGGGGGCTCGCATGTAACTGTTCGGGGTTGAGGTCACCGGACGAGTCTTGGGTTTGGTTAGAAGTGAATTCACAGAAACCTGCCTTCTCAGCTCGGGCTTACCTCCTGCTTGTGGGCTTGGCTCGCCCGGCGAATGGACCGCCCGGTCCGAGCCGCACTTCGCATTTACTGTCGGGGGCCGAGGGGAGGGCAGGGCTTTGCGCTGTGGAGTCTGCCCTGCTGAACCCGCAGCCTGCCTGCGAAGGGTCTGAAAACGACCGTGTCGTGCCTCCTACGCCTTTTTAGCTGTAGAGTTAGGGGAAAACCATCGGGCCGGCTTCATTCTGGAATTAACCCACGCAGTTTGTGTTCTTTCCTCAGTGGAAAGACTGTTGTTAATCACTATGTGGAAGACTTCGACTTTTATAAAAGGTCCTGGTCGTGGAGCACCAGCGCGTAGCCTGAGCGGGAGGGAGACACCCGGCTGCAGGGACGAAGGTCTAGATTCTCCTGAGGAGCTTGTGTGTGCGCGCCTGCCAGTCTCCATCACCCGATCCTTTCTTTTTAGATTATTTCTCAAGATGAAGCAGACAGAAGAGGGAAAGTGTACGACAAATACATGTGCAGCTTTCTGTTCAACCTGAACAACGGTACGTTTGCCCCGGAGCCCTCCACTGCTTGGAGTGGACACGTGAAGGCAGAGGCCCCGGGGCCGGAGCCGACAAGCGCCCGGGATCCCTCCCGCCCTGGCACAGGCTTCGGGACAGGCTGTGTGTTTGCAAGCCCACCAGGCTGGGCCAGATGGTTCGGGGCATGTGCTGCTGGGGCGGTGCCAGACGGCTGCGAGCCTGCTGCGAGCCTGCTCTGCTCCGCACGACCGGGGCCTGCGCCCCGCCTGGCCCCCGGCCTCTGTGTCGTCGGTGCTCCCTGACCTGGGAAGGGCCTGGAGCACCAGATTGGGAGCCGCTCCCGGACTTCCCTGGGTGTTCTCAGGCCTGTGAGAATAGGGAAGCGGGTTTTCAGATGAGTTCTCCGGTAGGGCATCAGGCCGGAGTGGGGGTTACTGCTGGGGGCTGGGGGGGCCATGAGGAAAATGCATGGGTGCTTGACCCCCATCCTCACAGTAACTCCCCCGGGACCCATAGCAGATCTTTCTGCAAACATGTTCCGTAGAGGGTAGAGCGAAGAAAATCATTTTAAATGAGAAATGATTGCTCTTGAAGTTAGGAATTTTGATTCCATGTTTTGTAAAGGCAAGCCCTGAAGAATGAGAGCCAGGGGCATCTCCATAATTTTAAGAACTTCGTGTTCACAGACCTGGGACTGAAATGGCTCACTAGGTAACACTTGTTTTTTCTTTCTTTTTTTAGATTTTGTGGTGGATGCAACCCGCAAGGGTAACAAAATTCGTTTTGCAAATCACTCGGTAAATCCAAACTGCTATGCAAAAGGTAGGTGCTAACAGAGTCAGCATTCCCAAGAGACCCGCGCCGCGGCCTGGGATGGCCCCGCACCGAAGCTGCGAGCGCCGGGGTCAGGCCCTCCCCCGGGGCCAGTCTTCCTCCGACTCCCTGACCCCGGTGTGTGTCTCGTTCCAGTTATGATGGTGAACGGCGATCACAGGATAGGGATTTTCGCTAAGAGAGCCATCCAGACTGGCGAAGAGCTGTTTTTTGATTACAGGTTGGTACAGCGTATTTCTGGTGTGATCCGAGGGCTTCATCTCCCTGAACTCTGAGCTCACGGACAGAGGCTGTCTTTTCACTCTTTGTCAGATCTTCCATTCTTGGATTTATTTCTGGTTGTTACGTGTGTCAGGGGCATTGGTGGGCAGTTAGGCCGCACTTTCTTGGTAACGTAGTTTCCACCGCACAAGTAATGGTTATTTCTGAAATATGGGCTTAGCTCACATGTTGTGGGTTCGATTCCCAACCACCGCAGTAAAGTGAATTATAATCTTTCTGCGGGTGGAGGTCTCGGCGGCGCTGCCTGCAGCTGACCCGTCAGGGTGCTGGGCGCTGGAGGTCCTCGAGGCCGTGCAGTTTCGCACCGATGGCTCTTCTGTCCCGAACGGTTGCTCGGCGGCGGGCGGTGCTGCCCGATGGCGTTTTACCCACGGAACTGCCTTCAGAACTGGAGTCTGTCCCCTCGAGCCCTGCCGCTGCCTCATCGCGCAGCTCCCGCCGTGTTCTGAGCCCTCCGTCGTCCCTCCCACCGTCAGCACAGGAAGCCCCTCGCTCTGCTCATCCCGAGGAAGCACCTCCACCTGGGGTCCCCTCTGACCCTGAGCTTGCAGCAGCTGCGTCCTTTCCTCGGGCTCCACTCCCGCTTCTGGTCTCTTGCTCTTTCCTTGTTGTTCCATCTCGAGAGCCCGGGCAGAGCAGACTTAGCCTGGTTCTTAAGCACCGCGGGGTTTCAGAACGGTCACGGGTCACGGAGCACTGGCTTCAGCTCCAGGTCCCCAGCCGCGTTAGCCCCTCGCGAGAGGGTCGCCTGCTGTGAAGCTTTGAAGCCGGGCACTGCCTCCTCCTCCCGGGCTGTGCGAGTCCCAGCTGGCATCTTCTTCCACGAGAAGGCTGTTCCGTCTGCGCTGAAAACCTGTCGTTGAGGGCGGCCACCCTCGTCGGTCATCTCAGCTAGATCGTCTGGAAACCTGGCTGCTTCACCTTGCACTTGTGTGTTGCGGAGATGGCTTCTGTCCTGGAGCCTCCTGAACCCGCCCCGGCCAGCTGCAGGCTTTCCTCCTGCAGGTCCTCACCTCTCTGAGGTCCCAGCACGGAAGAGAGTCCGGGTCTTGCTCTGGATTAGGCTTTGGTGTAAGGGAGCAGGTGGCTGGTGCGGTCTCCTGTGCGGACCACTGCCACTGTCTCCAGGCCAACAACAAGGCTGTTCCGCTTTCTTTTCATGTGTTCACGGGAATAGCACTTTAAAGAAAAACGTGCACGTAATCTTCTTTACCCAGTGTGGGACTCAAACTGATGACCCTAAGACCAAAGGTCTCGTGTTCTTCCAGTTGAGCCAGCCAGGCTCCCTCTTAATTTCCTTCTGTGAATGCTTCCTCCGCATTGGCGCTTTGGCTCACTGGTGCAAGAGGTCTAGCTCGCATCCTTCGTCGCAGTCGGCGTGGGGGTCCTTCCTGTGGGAAGTCGTGCTCGCCATCAGGAGGCCGAGGACACACGCCCCCAGCCCCCCATGGGCCTACCCCGGGCGTCAGGCTGGCAGTGTAGTCAAGCCCCGGGCTGGGAGCTGACCACGAAGTATTTTCAAAGGCGAGCAGAGGACTTTGTAGCCAGATCCATCCTGTGGCTGAATAGTTGCCCTGTAAGCAGCGTCACTTTTGAAGGTTGAGAATGAGGACACATGTAGCCCTCTTCAGGGTGACCGGCCGCCCCGCTGCAGGCCAGCTTGGGCCCACCCTCCCCAACAGGAGCCCAGGAAGCCCCCCTCCTGCAGGGAGGTCACCGCTCCCCGGGCTTCCCGCCTGCCAGCCTCGGGTTCTGCCCGAGGCCCCGAGTCCCGGTTCTGGCCGGAGCAGACTTGCCTCTCTCTGGCCTCCCGGGTGCCGGGCCGTGGGCCGTGCTGCTCAGCTGCGTCCCGAGCGGCTCGGGCCCAAGGGGAGGGCTGGGGAGAGCAGGGGAGGGGTTGTGCGAGCAGGCTCGTCCAGGTCTCAGCAAGGCTAGAACCCGGGCCCCGCCGCAGGCCTTGCGTCGAGGCGGGCGGGTCTGCCGGGTGCGGGGGGGCCAGGTGAGCTCGCCCACGGCGGGGAGCGGGCCGGACCCTTGCTCATTGCTCTCTCCTGCCGTTTCAGATACAGCCAGGCTGACGCCCTGAAGTACGTGGGCATCGAAAGAGAAATGGAAATCCCTTGACGTCTGCTACCTCCTCCCCCCTCCTCTCTGGAACAGCTGCCTTAGCTTCGGGAACCTCGAGTACTGTGGGCAATTTAGAAAAATAAAATGCAGTTTGAAATTCTGAATTTGCAAAGTACTGTAAGAATAATTTATAGTAATGAGTTTAAGAATCAACTTTTTATTGCCTTCTCACCAGCTGCAAAGTGTTTCGTACCGGTGAATTTTTGCAATAATGCAGTATGGTACATTTTTCAACTTTGAATAAAGAATACTTGAACTTCCCCGTTGTTGGGTCATCGATGGGCACGGGCGGCGCGCTGGTACGCGAGGAGCGCGGCTCACGGGGCCACACGCTCCTGCCGCTCCCGGCCCTCGCGGCTTCTGTGAACCGTCCGGACCGTCGCAGGTCCCGAGGCAGCAGGAGCAAGCGGAGGACGGACGTCCGGCTGGTGTCTCGGGACACACCACGGATGTGTGCCCGTGTGTACCGCGCCGGGGATAACGTACCGCCCGTGCCGCCTGTGAACAAGTGGCAGATGCCCTCCGGGACGAGGCCGAGGGGCCCCAGCGCCCAAGCCCCTGAGCCTCGGGCACATGATCCCAGCCGGGCCAGGCGGCCGCGGGGCCCGCGGGAGTCCGGGGTATGAGCAAACTCGTTTACTCGTTTTTCTTGAAAAGATGCAGGAAAGAACCCCAAAGCCCTCAAGCGTCAAGGCCACGGGGAGCTCGCTCCCTCCCCCGGGAGCGGTCACCAGTCTGGGGGGGCCGAGTCGCCTTTCCTGGAGTCGCGCTTTCGTTGACTTAACGATGTAGCGGTTAACGGGGCACCTAATTAGAATCCACCTCGCCAGGGGCGCCAACATGGACAAGACTCTGGTCGCCGCCGCAGCGATGCGTCGGGCACAGCAACGCCAGGCCTGAAAGAAAGTTAATTTGCTATTTTGCTTGGGCGACGGGAAGACCCGGCCTCGGGTCCCGTCCCGCCACGCTGCCCTCCTGTGCTCCCGCAGGAGACGGTGACCCGCTGCTGTCTTCCCGCCCCGGCCGCCGGCGACTGCGGGGGACAGCGGGGGACAGCGGGGCCGGCTGGCCCGCGCTCGGCGTGAACGCAGCGCGTCTCCTCACCGCGACGAGCCGCCGCACAGGATCCAAGGTCCTGTCCGCTCAGGACAGCAGAGCGAGCACGTTCCCGGACAGCCGTCACCTGCAGCGCGCGGCCGGCGGCCTGTGCCCAGATCCGAAGGGTCCCGGGTCGCCGCGCCCGCAAGTGCGGGTCAGGCCCCGGTCACCGAGCCGAAGGGCCTGCTCCAGAGCTTCCCTGCTTTGTCAAGTCCGGGGGCCGCAGGGCTTGACACGAAGGTTTTCACACACCCGGGAACGGCGCCAAAGCGGGGCGTCCCCCTTCCCCTCGCTGTCGTCTGGGTGGACGCGGGGGGCCTGGCGCTCACTTCCCGACAGCGACCCCCGGGCTGGGGAGGACGAGTCTGGGAGCCAAGCTCTGCACCGGGCTGAGGACGGGCTCGGCCGTTCGGGAACATCCGAGGTGGATCGTTGCAGATGGTGACGGCGACCGCGGCCGACGACAGGGTGCCCGGCGGGGCCTCATGCGCACGCCCAGAGGCAGGGGACCCGTGGCCGTCGTGGCCGTCGTGGCCGTCGTGGCCGTGTCCACGTCCGCAGACCAAGCCCCAGGCAGACCCGGGCTCGGAGAACGCACGTTGCGTCGCCAAAGTTACTTTCCAAGCGGCGCCGAGTAGTTTCTTGCAGAGACGCAAACTGCACGCCCCACCCAGAAGCCGCTTGGTTACCTTTCAGGTTTCTCTCGGTTCAACAACCTCCAGCCTTCCCGGTGTCGGGCCAGGGCCGCGCCGCCCCCGCCGCCCCCGCCGCCCCCGCCGCCCCCGCCGCCGCCAGCGAGCGACCCGATGGGAAGCTCGTCCGGGAAGTTCAGGGTTCCGGTTCCGCGGGCCGCTTGGGGGGCGCCGGGCTTTTACCGGAAACAGCTGCGGGTGCGGCCGGAGAGCGCCCTGTGGCGGGGCCCTGGAAGGGGAGGGGAGCGGAGGGGAGCGGAGGGGAGCGGAGGGGAGGGTCCGGCAGCGCCCAGGCGGGCGGTCTAGGCGAGGCCCCGTCCGCGGTCCGCCAGCCGCGACTCGGCAGCCGCAGCAGCAAGTCCCGCGGCAGCCGAGTTCTCCGAGCAACTGTCTTCCTCCCGCGGGGCTGCAGTCCCCTCGGCGGGCAGCGGTGCGGCCTCTCACCGGGGGGCGCAGAAGCCGGCAGCAAGGACGCGGCCGCCTTCCCGCGCTCGGGCAACGCGAGCACCTGACACCGCGGAGCCCCTCGCGCCTCCCCCTCCCCGCCGGCGGGCCCAGCGACCCCGCCGCTGTCCCGCAGAGCCGCGACAGGCCACCGCCCCGTCTACCCGGGCCGTCCCACAGCGGCCCTGCCCCGGAGGACCGGTCACCCCCACGGCTGCTGACCGCCGTCCTACCTCGCGGGGCTCCCCAGGTGCGAGCGGACCGTCCCCTCAGGCCACGGCTCCACGGCCCGAGCCTGGCGCCCTCTCCGGCTCAGCCTCCGCGGGGCTCACGACCCCCGGGGACGCCCGGGCCCCTCCCGGCAGGCAGCCTCGGAAGACGCAGGTCCCGGCCAGCGGCTGCTTCTGCTGCTTGCAAGAGCCGCGGTTAATCGGGGTGTGCGGGAACCGGCGCCCCTGGCTGGCGGCGGGCGGCGCCCATTTTGCCCGGCGCGGGCGGTTTGGGGAAGAAAGGCAAAAGGCACAGTTGGTTTTTCCGTTTACCGACGTGAGGGGGCCGGGCCGGGCATGCGGGGGGCTGCTGGGCTCACCTGCTCGCCGGCCGCGCACCCCGGGGTCCTCTCGGTCCGGGCTGCAGGCGCCGGCGGGTCTCCTGATGCCTCTCCCGCCGACAGACGACACACGTGCGACAGACGACACACGTGCGGAAAGGGGCTCTGCGGGGGGCGCAGCGTGCTTGTCCCAGAGGCGGGTCAGGGCACGGTGGGGGGCAAGGCCAGCACGCACGGGGGGCCCTGGGCACCCCAGGATCTGTGGGGGGCTGCTGCTGTTTACAGTGGGGATCTTGAGAAAACTGGAAGAGATACACTACAGACACCAGAAGCTGCGACACAGACGCTATCACTGTTGTTTCTATCCGGTTTCAACAAACCCGCAGGGGCCGAATGTTCCAAGAGACCGTGGGATTGCATTTCTGCGTCTTCCCCGAGCGTCACCGGGCGCGGCCGGAGGTGCGGGTGCTCCTGTCCCTGGAGGAGGCCGGCCCGCGGGGTCTGGGAGTTAAGTCTTTGCCACCACGTCCCCTCCCTTCTGTCCCCTGGCCACGAAGTGACCGCTAGAGGGACCACAGTGTGGCCTCGAGCTTAGGGTCCTCTCACCCTGGCCGCCGGCCTGTCGGGAGGCGGGGGTCTCGCCCCTGTCCCTGGGCTGGGGGTGGGGGACCGTCTTACCGGGAGCAACGGTCGCGCTCGTCCGAACCGGATGCCCGTCACGCCGGCTGGAAGCAGAGGCGGGAGAGACGGTGCCCGGGGCCGGGGCCGTGGGGACGCCGGTGGGATGGCAGGGAGCCGGCGCCAAGCCCCCTCCTCTGGCCGTGGGAAAGGGGGGACACTTCCCTCTGAGGCCGTCGGGACGAACCCACGGAGTCCTCCCACGTGGCCAAGAGAAGCGACCGGCCGCTGCAGGAGTCCCAGAAAGGAGCGTGAGCGCGCGGGGAGACCACGAGAGGGCTTACGGTTTCAGTCTGAAGGATGCAGCCTTCTCTACTGGAAGACACGGGGTTAGGTATCTGCACAATCATCGCGGCTTTTATTTACACGTAGAAATTAGCTAAAACTTAAAACAAAACCAAATGCGACTTGTACAGAAATCCTTTAATTTTCTTTATTTTCACACATTAAAAAATGAAACACACTATACAAATGGTTTTTCATAGCAGATTACACGTGGGTCCGTTAGACTTGCTCCCCAAGTGCCGCCAACACGGACACCGCCCAGGAGGCAGCGGTGAGCCCCGGGGCCGTGTATTGATCTAAACGCAGTAGCATGCAGCCCTCCGCGGGGAGGCTCGAGCCCCCCGTTCTTAAATTAGGTTAAATGGCGTTGGTGTCCATATTTACAGACTTGAAATGTGTCAATCCTGAGCAGTTCCGATGTGCATCTGAGACCAGCTGATGGGAGTCTCGGTCTCAGTTTTAAAAAGGGAGGTCCACATGGTGGCAGGCTGGCTGCTAGGAACTCGAGTTCTTCTCTCCACCAGGAAACTATTCGCTGCGGGTCGCACAGTCAGACCCTTCTAGAAGGGTTAAGCCAAGTAACTGTAGGTGTCCTTTTCACCGTCAACTCGCTCCAAATATTCTTTCTCGATCAGAATGTCAATGCATTTCTGCGCATTATTTTTAAAAAGGGAGAAGTAGTGAGAGGGGAAGAAAAACACATTTATTATCAGAACGGGGACGGCCACGCTCCGCAGGGATGCTCCCCCCCGCCCCCAAGAGCTCAGCACGCAGTTTCAGCCCCGGGTCCCTTCGGTGCGTGGCTTTACTTCCCGGGCAGCCAAGACCTTGCTTTCCTGAATGGGAAAGTGCCCATTTCCCCAAGGTCCCCGCCGAGAGGGGCCCGCATCCCTCCAGGCCTCCCCGCTCCCCGCCACGGGGCCAGGCACCGCACCAGCCCCCGCTCCGGGCAGCCTGCGATCCCAGGGGGCGGGGGGCCTCCGCACTGGCTGCCCACCCGGCCGTGGTCTCGGAGAGCGAGCCGCCGGGTTTCTGTGTTCAACAGCCCACCAGGCCCGAGCAAGCCGCGATCGCCCGGAGCTGCGGCCCGCCGAGCGGAGAGGACTGCACGGCAGCGAAGGTGCACCGGCCTGGACGAGCTACAGCCCAGACGGTGCCCCCACACGGGCCTCGGAGCACAACCTCGGTGGACACAGCAGGGCGGGAACTCTCTAGAAGCCGGTTACACACAGCTCCGAGGGAGGCTACGGCCAGGACAGAGGGGAGTCTAGGAGAACAGGGATACTGGCTAGGAGGTGGCAAGAGGGAAGCTTCTGGAACGCTGGTCACCGTCTGACCTCCTGATTTGGGTCTCGGCTGCACAAGTGGATTTACTTTGGGAAAATCAGCAAACCGAACCCTGGGGCTGTGTGCGTGGCTCTGGGGATGTCAAGGAAGAAGTTTAAAAACGAAGCCTAGTTCCCTGAACCTAGTTTTCGTCGCACCTTCTCTCCTAAAACAACGAAGGGCCGCGCCTCTGCCGGGAGGGTCGTGTACCTTAATCACCGGGACCCGCGGCTTGAATCTCGAGGACAGCTGAGTGAGGACTTCTCCCAGCAGCTGCTGGTGCTTGAGGACCTTCCGCATCTTCATGATCCTCACGATGGCCGCCTGCGGCGCCCGGGGGGGAAGCCGGGAGCCCCCCGTTACAGCCGGCCCCCGCAGAGGACCGCGAGCTCGCGAGCGCTCACAGACGCCCGGCCGGACGCGACACGTCCACTCGGACGAAGCAGCAGCGCGGCGGGACCTCGGAGGGCGCCTCGCCGTGACCCCCGCCCCGACCTGCCCCCGCGTCCGGCTCATCCGCTGCCCTGCCTCCCGCCCCCAGAAGCCGTCCCCAGCCCGGCGGCCACCCCAGCCCGGCTTCCGTGGGCCGCTCCTCTGCGAGGGACGCCCCGCCGCGGGCCCAGAGTCACCTGAATCAGCAGTTTGCGGTCCTCCTCGATGTTTTTGTGTGTGGTTTCCTGTTCCTGCTTCTGCTCGGTCTTCATGGGCACGTTGATGTTCACCCTTAACTTCTTACTGTCAAGAGACAGAGGGCACGGATCGCTGCTGTCGCCAAGGACAGCGCGGGGCGTCCCTCCGTGTTCTATCCGCAAGAAGCCCCGGCCCCGCAGGCCCCGCAGGCCCCGCAGGCCCAGGGCAGAGGGCGGGCGGCCTCGCGCTCCGTGGGGCCTCGACACCTGCGTCCCGGGAGACTCAGCGCCGGCCTCGGCTCTCCCAAATTGTGTCAAATGAGAGAAAATCAAGCCACTTGGACACAGAGGCCTGAAATTTCTCGGGGAGCTGCCGAAGGAGCACCTGCCAAACGCAGAAACCACCGAGACCTGAGGCGGGGTCAGGTGGAGGAACACCCAAGGATCCTCAGACGGAACCCCAGCTGGGTGCCGCCGCCACCCCGGCCACCCCCCCGGCCTCCCCCCGCAGCCAGGGCACAGATGTGCGGGAGGGGAGGGGAGAAGAGAGGTTTGTGGTCTAGGACCACCTACTTCTTGATTTTCCTTACTTTTTATAACCGAGATACAATTTTATTAAGGTATCCGGCTTTAGTTCCACCTCATCGACGTTGGCATTTTCGTCCTCCAGGACCTGTAAGAGACAACGGTCACCACCCGATCTCCGGAGGAGGCTCTGTTCCGGCTTAGCGGAGAAAATGCAGGAACGTACCAGTAACTTCGACTTCAATAAAATCTGCAGGACCTGTGCCAAAATGTCCTGCAATTAGAGAGAAAAAGATAAGTTACAGAAACAAACCCGCATTTCTCTTTGCAGCAAAAACTACGCGCAATCCGATCGTTCGTCTTCCTCAGAAACACAGCGGTCACCCACACAGAAGCCGCCCCGGGGAAAGAGACGTAAGCTCGAGGGTCCCGAGTTCACGACTGAACTCACCAGCACACACTCCGAAGTGAAGCCAACCCCCTCCGGCCTTGAGCCGCTAGTGGCAAAAACCGACGACTCCGTTCTAGATGCCAGAAACCACGCTGACTTCCTCCCTCAAACCTGCGGGACCCTCCTCAGCCCTCAGCTGCCCGACAGCTCGACTCGGACACGGGTGACGCAGGAGCAGCGATCGCGGCCGCGGCGGGCCGCCGGCCAGCACTCTGCTCCCAGCACTCTGCTCCCAGCACTCTGCTCCCGGACACGACGGGGCTCAGGCGCAGCTGACCCCGCCGTCCACGTCCTTTGGCGAACGCCAAGCACCGCGTGGCGCCCCTGGCCGTTTCCTCACTTGGCAACACGGGTGGTGGGTCACGTCTCGGCTCGGGGATGCCATGACACCAGACGGTGCCACCTGCCCGATGTCCAGTCTCCTGGATGCATGTCCTCCCCCCGCCGCCCCCCACCTCCAACCCTGACAGACAGAGCGGGCCTGCTCTCGCCTTCAGGGAACCCATACTGGTCCGAGGTCACAATCTTAAAGCCACAAAAGGGAGAGGCCTCTGGTCCAGTGACGAGGCTAGACCCGCAGAGCAGGACTGGGACGCTGCCGGACGCTGGCAGAGGTTTCACTCAGGAGCCAGGTCTGATGGGGGAATGAGTGCAGAGCAGGGAGGGAGCCGCGACCCCACACGGAGCACTACTCCTGGCTGCGGACCAGCCGAGACGGGCGCCGAGCTTTGGTCAGAAAGCCAAGCAGAGAAAGCCCACGGACCTGTCAGCTCTGCCGGGGCGGGGTGGGGGGCAGGGTAGGTGACAATGGCTGTGCCATCCCCACGGCCTGAGCCTCTACCCTGACACCAGTCCTCCTGATGTGAGGAGGAATGAGAAAGACTCTTACAAAGGGACAAAGCCATTTTGTTACTAAATTTGCGGATGTATTTTGGAGGAACCTGAAGCATAATAAAAAAAATAAACGATTTTCCTGACATTCAATGAGGCCAGGATTACCCTAACAGCAAAACCAGGCAAAAACACCCCCAAAAAACAGTAGAAAAATATCCCTATGAATGTAGATGTAAAAATCCCCAAGAAAATACCAGCGAACCAAGCCCAGCAGCATAAAGTATGATATATGCAGCCCAGGTGTGGTTGACCCACGCTGCATGCAAGGTGGCAACATGAGAAAAGCAATCCCTGTAATCTCCCGTGTTAAGAGACAACAAAAGCACACTTTTATCTCAATAGAGCAGAACCAGTTTAACAAAATTCGACACTCTTTCAGGATGAAAAACACTAAAAAACAAAACAAAAAAAAGCAAAAAACAAAAAAACAAGAATAGAAGAGAACTCCTTGAATAGAGGGAATCTAAGAAAAACCTACAGTAATGTCATACTTAATAATAACAAGCTGGCAGCTTTCCCCCAAGATCAGGAACAAGACAAGGATCCAACTCACACCACCTCGATTCAACGCTGTATCGGAAATCCTAGCCAAAGCAATCAGGCAAAAAAAAAAAAAAAAAAAAAAAAAGGCATCCAAATAGGAAAAGGAAGTAAAACTGGCTGTACTTGCAGATGACAGGACTGTGTATTAAAAAACCACTGAAGAGGGGTGCCTGGGTGGCTCAGTGGGTTAAAGCCTCTGCCTTCGGCTCAGGTCATGACCCCAGGGTCCTGGGATCGAGCCCCACATCGGGCTCTCTGCTCAGCAGGGAGCCTGCTTCCTCCTCCTCTCTCTCTGCCTGCCTCTCTGCCTGCTTCTGCTGCCTGTTAAATAAATAAATAAAATCTTAAAAAACAAAAAACCACCAAACCACTGAAGAATCTTCAAAAAAAGTTAAAAAATGAGTTCAGCCTTATCTAGCAAAGAACAAATAATTCCATTTATGATAGCATCAAACACAGTACTTAGAAATAAATGCAACCAAAGCGCAAGACTTGTAAATGCAAAGCTATGAGACACAACTGAGAGAAATGAGAGACAACCCACGTGAATGGAAAGCTGTTCATGGTCATGAGCTCGAACACTTGCTACTGGTAAGCTGGAGACTACCAGCCCCCGCAACACCCACTGGCAGTCCGCAGATTCGATGCAGCCTTGAACAACGGATAAGCAAATTCAGAAATTCATTTGGGAATGTAAGATACCCAGAACAGCCAACACAATTTTGAAAAAGAACAGAGCTGGAGGTCTCGGTTTCACAGCTCACTACAAAACAACAGCTACGACGATGTGGTACTGTTATAAAGACAGACACACAGATTACCGGAGAAGAACGGAGAACCCAGAAATAAACCCATCCACGTACAGCCAATCTTCAACATGGCGCTACCAATCAACAGGGGAAGGAATCTTTGACCTTTCATCAGGCAATGGTCTCAGGACAACACAAGCGCAGGCAACCAAAGAAAAAGAGCCTCTATGTACTAAATATATAAAGAATTCTTACAACTCGACAAAGAGACAGCCCAAATAATGCGCACAGGCAGAGGATTCGAGTAGACATCTCTGTAAAGAATGCGTATAAATGGTCACCAAGAACCTGAGCACACAGCGTCATCAGCTGTGAGGGAAACGCAAATCGGAGCTATAATGAAGGACTGTTTCATATCCACCGGGAGGGCTGTGATTTAAAAAAGAAAAAGGAGAAGGACAAATCCTGGCAAGGACGTGGAGAAACTGGACCCTCCCGCGCGGCTGGTGAGCCGCTGAACGGGTGCAGCCATGGTGGGCCCATCCGGCTGTTCCTCGGTGAGGTGAAACCACCACGGCCCGGACATTCACACCTCGGTAGGTGCCCAAGAAAACTGAAAATACACTCGCACAACGGCCTGTACACGAATGTTCGCAGCAGCGCCAGTCCTGATAAACCGTGAACAACCCGAACGGCCGTCAACCGAGGACGGACAAGCACAGGGCCCGTCCGTACGCTGGAATGTGTTTCAGCCGTAAGAGAGTAGGAGGCATCTATCCACTACCACGCGGAGAAGCCTCGGGAACGTGGGCAGAAAAGGCACAGGCCGTGGCACCGTTAGCACAAAAGGCCCAGAGCAGGCAAATGCAGGGACAGAAAGTAAGTTCACGGCGGTCGGGGGCTGAGGCGAGAGCCGAGGGTAGTGACTGCTGCGGGCTAACGGGTTTCTCGTGGGGATGGCGGAGATGCTCCGGAACCGGGCAGTGGTGGTGGCTGTGTGATCCCGTGAAGACCCACCCAACTGCCTACTTGTAAATGGTGCATTTTATGTATGTGAAGTAGGTCTCGATAAGGAATACGACGGACAGGAAGAATAACGATAATCAGTGCCATGTGAGCTTAGTAAGAAAAGCCTCGCTGGAAAAGGGGGTTAAGAATGAGTTAAACGAACGGAAAAAGCACGTTGCGCCCGTGTGTGTGCGCGTGTGTGCGCGCGTGTGTGTGCACGTCACATGCACATCACACTGAGTTTAAAAATGAAGATTTTTTTTTTGAAGGCATCATTTAAAATCCTAAGGCAAGCTGCAATTTCCAACCAAAGCCCCCCACCTCCTCTCCCACGCCCTCCCGGCACGAGGCTGGGGCGGCGGCGAGCTGGCACGCAAGAGGCCGGGGGCGCCAAGGTACCATTTTGATCTGGGTGCTGTCGGTCAGCTGCTGCACGGCGTACGCGTCTTCCGTGTTGTACTGAAGCAGGATCGCCATCTGGAAGGTGGATGCCTTTGAGGCCCCCCATATAAAAGAAAGAGAAGCAAAACTGAAATGCATGGAAAAACCTCCAGAAATCCAGAGCTCAAGTCTGAAGAACTTATTTAAGAAACAAATTCTCCTGACGGACACAAACGAATCCAGCGGACGTAGGTGGGAGAGGGCACACCCCGTCACACTGCACCAGCCCGCCGCGTCCTCCTCAAAGACGTCATTTCCCACCTTCCCAACACGGAAATAGTTTCCAACTTTCTCCTATGACGGTCTGCGTACGGAGATGCAGCTTTTACGCGTCCACACTCGCGGAAATTTTGGCTCTGCCGCACGTACGCGGGGGCCCGGGGAAGTCACTTGCATCACCCGGGGCCTCAGTTCTCCGTCAAAATGAAAGTTAACGCGGTTCTTACTAGGCCGTACTCAGTACTGCGGCAAGCTCCGGGGTTACTGTCAACACGAAACCGCGAGCCCGAGGGCAAGGGCGAGGATCAGAATTAAGCGGACGAAACTCCGGCTTGTTCGTGTGCGGCGGGCGGGAGCTGGGCCAAACGCTAACTGAACACATTATGTCACTCAATTCTCGCATCGCTTCCGACGCGTAAGCGCCAGCACCCCCATTTTACGGAGAAGGAAACCGAGGCACCAGTCGGCCACCGTCCGCCCACGAGCGCACCAGGACTCAGCTCAGCCGACCCGCGGCCCCGGGCCTGGGACCGCCACAGCACTTCGCCAGCTTAACTCAGGATTCCGGGGCACCAAGCACTGGATCTGAGTTCTACGACGTGTCTTGGCCGCATTCAGACTTAAGACACGTTCCAGAACGGAAAGGTGATCTCACCTGCAGAGTGTATCGGTTCTTGAAGCAGTTGGTCACCAGTTCTCCCTTAGACAGCTGGTACAACCACGTGAGCTTCCTGCCGCTGTGGCGGCTAGCGTAAAAGGCCGTGAACCGCTGGTAACTGCGCTCCAGCTGGACCGAAGGACAGAGAGCGCCGTGTGCAGCGTTCACCTCGCCGCGGCCCCGCCGTCCCGAGCTCACGGGACAAATGTTCAGGGCGTAAAGGTAAAATGCGGAGGTCGGGGTTGGACTCCCGCAGGCCTCCGAGGGGCCTCCCGAGAACCGTTTCTAGCCGCCGGGCGCGCGGGTTCCCGTCGGGGGCGCAGCACGGCGCCGAGCAAGGCCCCGTGGCCTCCGAGCCCGCGCACAGGCAGCCCCCCACCGCCCACTGCGCGGCCGGCCCGCGGGAAGGCCCTGGGGGGTCACGGCCAAGGCCGCCGTTCCCGCTTCTGCTCAGCCCTGACAGGACACCAGGCAAAGCCACACTCACCTCGGACGGCAAGGCAAAGGTGCAAGACTGCTGGAAGGGCCACGACCCGGAGCTCAGCACTTGGATACTGAAATCCACTGAGGCGGGAACGAAACGCAGGAACACAGTTAGTGCCACGAGCCCAACGAGCCGCCGCTCAATACGGCCTCGTGTTAACAGAAACACCGAAACAACCTCCGCTTCCGTGTCAAATGAGGAGCTGACCGTGTGCAGGTCAGTTATTTCACTCAATTAAAATGAGTAAAAGAGGAAAGAGCCAGAAACTCTCTCCCTCTAGAGAGGGGCAGTGCTCATTCCCTCTCGCCGGCCGGCCTGCTCCGCTCCGGCTTTGTGCCGGCCCGGGGGGCCCCTCGAGCGCCCCTGAGCTCGCCCAGCACGGCCGGCCCGGAGGCCACCTCGGGAAGCAAAACCCCCGACGCCCGCGCGCCGGCCCCACAGCCAGCACACGCACCACGGGACGGCGAGGGGGACCCGCGCCGCGAGGAGCGGGGGAGCCCCCTGGCATCCTGCCAAGCTTAACAACGGAAGGTTCTTCAGTTCTGGGGAAAAGGGAAGTTCCCACTTCTCATTTACGGAGACATCAGCCCGTGAGGACGTGAGCGTCATCGGCCCGCGGCCACCCCCACGGCCACCCCCGCAGGTGCCCAGCCCGCCCGTCCCCAGCTCCACGCCAGCCCCGAGCCGGGGCATCGCGGCTCCGTCTGACGCTGTCCTCGAAACCGCCGAGTCAGCCTCTCGTACTTCCAAAAGATAAGTTCTAGAACGGACCCGAAGGAAGGGTCAGGAAACGTATTAACTATGAAGCTGTGCGTGGAGCCCTGAGCCGCGAGGCGCATCAGCAAGCGGAGAGGGCAGGGCTCGGCACCCCCGGCTCCCAAGCGGCTGCGTCCCCTGGGGAAGGCTGGCCCGCTCTGTGCCTGTCACCCAGGCTAACGTCGCGAGGAGGGACCTCGCGGGACCACCCCAGCGCGTCTGGGAGGCGCTTCCGGCTCGTCCGGCCCGGAACTTTGCTACGCGTCAAGCGGCCTCCCCGGAGACGCGTCACCTCTGTCCTTCGCCACAACGCCCTGCCCGGCTCCGCGAAGACCGCCCGCCAGCGGCTCGCGCGGTACTCACAGTCCAGCGGCTCTGAATTCGTCAGGTGCTTTTTGAACTGCTCGTTCAAATCTTTGCTCACGCCGATGTCCTGAAACATCCGCTGAAGTTTAGAGGTATATTCAAAACCACACGCTTGCTGAAACGAAGCCACACAACCGTCTCATGAAGTCCCACGGAAACGCCGCGCAGACAAGGGAGTCTCGCGACACCCCGCCCGACCGCGCGGCCCCGCAGCACCGTGCACGGGCTC
The DNA here is from genome assembly GCA_003697995.1 of Taxidea taxus jeffersonii. Taxonomy (NCBI): domain Eukaryota; kingdom Metazoa; phylum Chordata; class Mammalia; order Carnivora; family Mustelidae; genus Taxidea; species Taxidea taxus. Next base: position 43,101 of record ML109331.1, on the reverse strand, counting down.
CGTGGCCCCGGCGCAGGGCCGCAAGCACGCCGTGCAGTCCTGGTTCACAGTGACCTCGCGGAGCGCCCAAGAGCAAGGCCACGCAACAGAGGGCCGGGATGCGCGGCTCGCGGCTCTCATCCACCGCGGGCAGCGGAAGCGCGTGGCCCCGGCCTCCTCCGCTGAGCGCTCACCCCCAGCGCGCTGGTACGGGGAGGGACGGTCCCGGGAAACGACTGTTTGGAGGAAGTCAGGAGGACAGGGCCTTCCTGGGGATGAGCGCCCTTGTGACACGAGACCGGGGTCTGCTCGCTCCTCGCCAGTGAGGACACGGCGGGCGGGTGGCCGTCGCCAGACCGGGAAGAGTCGTCCCCAGAAAGTGCATCAGCCAGAACCTCGATCCCGGCCCGCCAGCCTCCAGCGCTGTGAGACCACGGCTCTGCCGGCGGAGCCCCGGCCCGGGGACTTGTGACGGCGGTCGGAGCAGGGGCAGCCAGCCACGTGACTACGCCCTCGGGCCGGGTCATGAGCTAGGAAGGGCCCCACAGTCCTGCAGACACAGCCGCGGACGCCGAACGATCGCCGGCGCGAAGCAGAACACCCGCCAACCCACGCGCAGCAGAGCGAGTGTGGGCTGGGCACGGAGACAGAGCGGGGGCCAGAGGCGCGGAGCTGGGAGACGCTCCGGGGGCGAGCGGGCGTTGCCCGGCCTGGCGGCACGGGGAGGGGAGGCCGGACCGGTCACAGCCCTCCCGTCCTGGGGCGATGGGGCCGCGCTGGACAAACTGGTTCTCTACGGACCACGCCGCCACCCAGGGACAACCTGCAACAACCCAGATCCCGCACGGCGACTGGACCTTTTCGGGACGTGATTCCACGTACCTTTAATTTAGAGATCATGCTTGCTTCGGCGTCGTCACTGGCGCTGTTCTGATGCACGAGTCTTTTGGCCAGCATCTTCGCGTAGAACTTCTGAAACACGTCTTTATCCTCTATGTACTTGAAGACCACCATCTAGCAAAGCCACCAAGAGAGCACACAGCGCACTTGCGACCCGCTGTCGCAGGCACATGCTGGTGGCCGCCCCGGCTGCTTCGTGGGGCTGGCCCGGGTGCCAACGTGTGCACAGCGGCCGAAAATACCACCACAGCCTCAAGATACTTTCCTCAACCCCGTAAGTCACAGGAAACTGATCTAGACTTACTACTAATGAGAAAAGTACAAATGCTAAAATTAAGAATTCAATTTACGGAGTAAAACCACAGATTCAAAGAAAAATAAGTGATCCAGTTAACTGTCCCACTTCAGATGCCCTCCACAAATAACCTTAAAACCTGCAGATAAACGGCTGCCGGAACCTGGGGTGGGCAGCGAGAGGCGCCTTACCACTTGGTTGAGCGTGTCCTCCAGCTCTGCTTCTTCTGGATTCTTGGAACTGAAATCAAAAGAAAGAGAAAAAGGCACATGTTGTCAAGCAAGCCGGCACACAGCGAACCAGCAAGCACCCCTGAGCCAGACCAACAGCACGGACCGCGGCTCCAAACACCCGAGCCCTCCGTTCTCTCCAGATCAGGGCACGGAGAGGCAGGCAAACTTCTCTCACCTATGGCGGTGTGGCCATCCTACCCTGGAACCATCACGGAAGAATATATTTACGAAAGAATCGTTTAGGATTTCCAAGATGAAATTCAACAGGAGTTACTTATTAGAGTTCCCCCGAACAGTCCCATTTTCCTTCCATATAATCTATTTAAATACAAAATTAATGAGCTTCACTTTGGCAAATGCTTTTCTACAAATATGTTTTCATTTGACTCTGAAAAACACCGAAGAGGCATATAGTGTTTCTGAATGGCCGAATCATTTACGGTAACGGAAGGGTTTAAACCACTAATGAGCTGCCTTCCTCTGCGCTTCTGTCTGCGTAACAGAAGGCTCTTGAACAGATCCTTTCTAAGAACAAGCATGACCTGAGAGGTGACTGCAGGGTAAACAACATTTTTAAGGTTTTACGAGTCCCTCACAGACAAGATCTCCATACACATGTATAAAACGGTCCAGCCATCAAACAAGCGCTGGAAGGGTGCTTCGAACTTAGGAACAGCGGACTCAGAAAGTCTAGTCATGTTCTGCGTGTGGGCAAGGCCAGGGCGGTTTCTCTCTCCAGAAGACTTTCACTTCTCAGCTCAGTGCTCCAGGGTGCGCTCCCTGAAGCCAGCCCGCCATTCTGTCTGAGTGGCCTTCACTAAGGGACCACGGAGCCAGAGACTCGGTGAGGGGCCCTCGTGAAAAGGCAACGGGTAAAAAGGATAATAAGCATTCTGTCACACAAACTGAAAGTCTACTAAAGCACGCAATTGAAATACTGAAAATTTTCACATCCCCTAGCCTAAAAAAACCCAGGAAATCAGGTCAGGAGAGGCATTCTACATTGGAGTCCATTTTCACTCCTGGAAGGAATACCTGAAAGGATCTGCTTAACCAACTGAGCCACCCAGGCGTCCCTACCTGAAAGGATCTGACGAGAACAGCTGAGCTACACAATGACCAGCTTTGCAATAAATAGAAAACACCCCCTCTCCCAATACTCCATTCTCCCTGGTCTTGGGAAAATGGCTTTCTGGCAAAGTCAGAGACAGCCAGTGACCTTATCAAACGTTTTCCCATGTCAGGAAGACCACATCCAGTTCTGTTACTACAGAAAATAACATTAAATGTGCTAGCACAGAGCCATCCCCGCATTCCTAGGGAACTATACCATGTTCTGGAGAATTCTTCTTTAGTTCCCTAATCAATTTACTCTGCTAACATTCGACTCAAGATTTCCCCAACTCTGTTCTAGGTGAGACTTGTCTGCAGTGTTTTTCTTGGTCCGTGTAGGTATTCTTAGTTTTTTTTTTTGTTTTTTTTTGCAACGTGGTTGTGCGAGCCTTCGAGAGCTGTTTATTCATCTCAAAACACGGACAACGCGGGGGCCTGGGAAATGACTGTGTTTGCTGCTGGAGCTCTGGAAAAGTGCAACAAGCCTTGAGCGTTTCTGAACTGAGAGAAGCTGTTAAAGTGCAAGAGAAGCTGAGAAAACCCAACACACACACCAAGCCTGGAACGCTAGGAGCACAAGGCAGAGGAGAGGGCGCCACGGGCGATCACAAGGCCTCGGGCTCTCAGTACCCACATGCCGAGGAGGAAGAGGAGCAGGTGAGAAACACGACAGTTAACGTAGAGCCTGGGCGCGCCTGGGACTCGATCTCGGGGCCTGAGTTCTAGCCCCACGTTGGGTGTAGAGATGACTTACAAATGAGTTTTAAAGAAATATATGAAGGATACGAAACAGCAGTGAAACAAGCTCATCAAGTGAAGACAAGTATTAGAGGGGCCCACGATACCACAAGAGCTGCGGCCCACGGGGGGTCCTGCTTCGGGCAAGGCCCAGGGGAGCTCCCGCAGCGGATCTTCCCTGGACACATGACCGAGCCAGGCCCACGGGACAGCACCAGGGAGAACGAGACAGACGCTGACTTCCTGCCTCTCTTCCAGCCTCACCAGCAACCGCCTGACCAACCCCTGGAACTTTATTTACCTAAAGAGGACACACTACCCGCCATTCTCAAAAAGCCAACAGCTACATTAAAAAACAAACAACGAACTGGGCCTAGAAGACACAACCTGAAGCACCTTTTGGGGAGCCAGAGAAGTTACTAGGTTTACAGTATTTTCTCGAAGCGTACAAAGATGACCACTTAGTGTGTGTGAACTGTTACGAGGTTCAATTCCTCAGAGAGAAGCTGAGACTTGAAGTGGGTTTACTACGGGAAAACACAGAGTCGCGAGTACCTTTTCTTCAGCAGGGAGTCGCAGTACCGAGCCAGCAGCTCGGGGGACTTACTGGACGACTGGGCCATCTTGGTAACTGCGTTGTTGTTAATGAAGCGCCCACAGGCCTGCGGGGCAGAGAACACAGTCAGAGGCGCGCGGGCCCAGCCGCCCCCACCCGGCCGCCGCGGCGCCCACTCACCTTGTCGAGCGCGGCCACGAAGCCAGCGTCGTTGTTGAAGGCCGACATTACCAAGGCGTTGTATTTTTTATGAACATCCAACACTGTCTGTACATACATTTTGGGGTCCTCAGTAGGGGACAAACAAACAAAAGTTGGTTACTGAGGATTAAATGGTGTATTAGTATGTTACTATAAAATATTCCAGAAGGTCGAGAAGTTTCTTCAAAGACGTTAAATAAGATCAAGAAATAACCTTGGTTCTGCCATCAAAACACGCAGGACGTTTCGCTTATAGACATATTAAAAGAAAACAGATTCTCCCTGCTTGAAATTAAATACTGATTTCCAGCTTGTATAAAGCACAATGATTCCTCAAGTTATGTGAACATTCAAAAGATCACAGGAAACACAATTTTTCCAAGTGAGAGTTTGCTTAGCTCATTTTTGCTGTTGTTAAAAATTCAAATTCTGGACTTTTCTGGGAAAACCAATCAGTGAGTAAGATCCGTAATCAGCTGGGTATCTAGAGCTCGGTGGGCAGGTGGGGTAGGTGCCCCCTGCACTAACAGTCTTCACTCATGAGAGCATCCAAAAGCATCTTCTAACTGGCACACATCTTACTTCATATAAATTCATTTCTTTTTTTAACAATGAAAATATTGTCTGCTTGACTTAATTTTGGGCTTGCCACTGAAATCATTAGTGCTATTTTTGCTAATTCAGGTTTTAGATTGCTTTCTGATTTCATGTCAAATTATTTCACGGTATTCACATTTTCTTGTCTTTGCATTTCTTCTGTTAAAAGTATTTACAAAGAACTCTAGCCTGCAGTGAGTATGCAAGCAGAGGAAAATGCCAGCAAACATCACTGGTCTGCGTAAGGCAACATTCAAGGTTAAGGTCGACAGCATTACACGGAATCACTGTCAAGACCGCCAGTTTAAGGACTTACTTTGCCTCCAACCCATGGTACTTTTGGGAACACCACTCAAAGGATTTACATAAGGTGTATTATGTGCATAAACACATTAACATGTATTTTATTTTTTTTAAAATATTTTATTTATTTATTTGACAGAGACAGAGATCTCAAGGAGGCAGAGAGGCAGGCAGAGAGAGAGAGGGAAGCAGGCTCCCCGCTGAGCAGAGAGCCCAATGCGGGGCTCGATCCCAGAACTCTAGGACCATGACCTGAGCTGAAGGCAGAGGCTTTAACCCACTGAGCCACCCAGGCGCCCCCATGTATTTTATTTGTAAGAAGGAGGCCCTCAGCAGGAGAGAGGACCCACCCACATTTGCAACCTGTGGCATCACCAGTGAGGAAGACGGGCCCGACAGTAATGCATTTCCGGAACGTGCGCTCCTCTCGGTTCCAGAGATGACTGTGTGTGAGCATCCCTGCCCCTGCCGTCGGTGGGTTTTCTTGAACCAGGAACGTGTCTATGCTGACTATCATGCTTGTAGAATTACGCTTTTCTCTGTTGTTCATGATTTCTTGAACAACTTTTCTCAGACTTGGGATGTGGAAAATCATAAACGTCCTAAGAAATGCCAGGAAGGAATTCCCCGCAGAAAGACCAAGCAGAGGGATCTTCCCCAAGGACAGTGAAATCTTTGGGCTCTGATTCCAGAGTCTTTCTACTACGGGAGGAGACCCAGCCAGCAGTCCGGCTGGTGAGAACGGAGGGTCTGAAAGGAACCCACGAAGGGAAACATATGGAGCATCAAGCCTCAGAAAGCCGAAGTGAGAATCAGGTCCTGAGAGAGAAACCGCTTAGGAACTTGGCAAGGGCAGACGAAGGTAGCGCATGGGAATAACAGAGAGGAGCAGGTGTTTCAGAGGGCACCAGACTGCAGGGTTAAAAAAGCAACAGAGAGGGGCGCCTGGGTGGCTCAGTGGGTTAAGCCTCTGCCTTCGGCTCAGGTCATGATCTCAGGGTCCTGGGATCGAGCCCCAAATCGGGCTCTCTGCTCAGCGGGGGGCCTGCTTCCCCCCCCCCGCCTGCCTCTCTACTTGTGATCTCTGTCAAATAAATAAATTTTTAAAAAAATCTAAAAAAAAAAAGCAACAGAGATAATGAGAGGTGAGATCAGCTAGAACAAATGCATGTTTTCCATGAACGTGTCATTTTTGGTGCTTAAGGAAATGAACAGAGAAGTAACTGCTTTGATTCCGGACCGTCTGCTTATTCAGTAGTACACAAGGGCTTTCTGCTAAGAAACACACCTGTCAGGGCTTGTCCCGGAGGGATGTCACCCACCCCAACATGATTTCACTTGTCTGTATAATGCCAGTGACGGTCACATTTATTTCCAGACCAGACCAGACTTTCCCACCAGCTCACACGACTTATCCTTGGCTGTTGCATGGGATTCCCAAACTGTATGTCAGAGCTGTCCGGGTCTCCTCCCTGAACCCACTTGTCTGCCAGAGCCCTCTCTTTCCATCTCCCTACTTTTAGGGTTTTACTGTAGAAAATTTCAAAGCTCTGCAAACTTTACCAAGAACGGTAAAATCGACTCCATGAACCCGTCATCCAGGGTCAACAAGGGCTGAGTACAAGCACTTGTCCCTCACAAAGTCTAGGAACCCCATTTCTCCTTCTCCCCACCCCCAACCTAACCAACCCATGTGGTCTTCCATCTGGCCACCAAAACAGACCACGCTCTTTTCACTTTAAGTCTATTTCTACACGGTACGTATTGTTTAAAAAATAAAAATCTCAGGGTGCCTGGGTGGCTCAGTGGGTTGAAGCCTCTGCCTTTGGCTTAGATCATGATCTCAGGGTCCTGGGATCGAACCCCGCATTGGGATCTCTGTTCGGCAGGGGGCCTGCTTCCCTCCCCTCTCTGCCTAATTGTGATCTCTGTCAAATAAATAAATAAAGTCTTGAAAAAAATTTGATTGTATCCATTTATGTTACCATCACCCGGTTGCCTCTCGCCCTCAGGACTCAGGCACCTCCTTAAGGCGGCTTTCAGGGTCTCCTGGCCTGGCCAGCCAGCGCCGACCCTGTCAGTTTCGGTCTGTGCCTTCCCTTCCTCTCAAGTCACACCAGACTGCCGGGTTCGTAGAATGGGTCGTATTTACACCCACCGAGGGGCTCTGCTCTTCTACTGGTCTCAGAGATTTTCTCAGGGAAGTTCCCTGAACTGGGAGGACGGGGAGGGCCTGTTCCACGCTGGGATGCTGACTGCACTGGCTGTCCCCCCGGGCCCGGCCGGGCTCCGAAAAGCCTGCAGGGGCCGTGTCCACCTTGCTTATAAGCCCAGTGTGGGACATTCACCAACCATTTCTCAGACGGCTACATCAGAAACACTGGGAACCATGGGTCAAATTATTACCTTTAATGCCACACGTTTCCACTATGAAACCCCAAAGAAAAAAGTGTACGCAGGAGCCTCCAGGACGCCCATCTCATCTTACCCTCTCTTCCCTGAAACAGTTCGGCACACGGGGCTGGCGAAGAGGTCTGAGCACGAGCTCATGGGAGCTGGCGTGCAGCAGACAGGGTCTCTCAGGATGGCCTGTGACCCTAACGTTGGAATGCCGCCCAAAGGGGGGCGGGGCCGGTGGTGACAGGCTCGAAGGGCCACCCTCACCACTTCATGAATGTAAGCGGGGGCGGATGGGACCGTCCTCGGAAACGTGCCCTCAGCCAGAGTGACAGCTCGCTCGGGACCCACGCCTCTCATCCAGCCGAGTCCGTCACCACCACGCAGCCCCACAGGACACGCGGGGCCTTGCCAGACGCCGCCGACAACCCGAGATCATCTTTCTTGGAGAAGGAGAAGTGAAGGCTCGAGTCACAGAAACACACCGTGTGGTTACCCGGGGGCCCAGGGATTCTTCCCGTGAGCATCAGCACACGGGCCTCGGAGCGACATTCTCTCCACACGCGACACAGAGAAGCAGAAGTTCCAGGAAAGGAACAATCCCAAACCACCAACGACAGAGAGAAGCAGGGGAGGGTCTGGGGGCACCAGAGGACCCGCACTGACAACCGCCCGAGGCGAGGCCCAGGCCCAGCCCGGTTCCCCCAGCCGCTCACTCGCGAAGTACAGTCACTTTCCCTATTAAATGACACGCAAACCCCAACCCCAACCAAACCCCAAAACACTGGCGACGACAGCACAGAGCGGCCTCACGCACCATCCAGGGACGTGACGGTCTCGCGTTTTCTTCCTGGGTGTTTTCTATTCCATCATCTCACCACTTCTGACAGGCAGGAATCCCCAGCTTCTCTGGGCGCGGTTTAAAGTCGAAAATGCCGAAACCAAAGGACCTACGCACGAGACCCGCGCCCCGCACTCCCGTCACCACCACCTCTGCCCGCCCGCTCCTTCGGCTTCCACCGCACGCGTTTATCCTGTAACCGTGGCTCTGAGTCCCAGACCATGAGTAAGGACTCTTGAACCATTACCTTCGGGTCTGATAAACCTCTACAAAGCCCCGGTGGCGCTTCCATCACCGGCCCCGGCTCTGGCTCCAGCCTGCACGTGCCTTCGCTCCGGCGGGAGGCTAGAGACCCCGTCTGCGGCCCCTCCGTGCTGCCCGCTCAGGACCGAGGCGCCTAGCCGACTGCAGTCAGACACAGAGCCAAGACACGTGAAAATATTCAATTCTTTTTTTTTTAATTTATGTATTTGACAGAGATCACAAGTAGGCAGAGAGAGAGGAGGAAGCAGGTTCCCTGCGGAGCAGAGAGCCCGATGAGGGGCTCGATCCCAGGACCCTGGGATCATGACCTGAGCCAAAGGCAGAGAGGCTTTAACCCACTGAGCCACCCAGGCGCCCCGAAAACATTCAGTTCTGAGAGTGGAACTAAGCTGGACTTGCCTGGAGAAACTGGGCAAAGAGATTCTTTCTAAGAGAAAGAATGATCCCGCAGAAAGTAGTTACTGCATTAGTTCAGCAACAGAAGTGGGGCACCCAGGAGGCAAGCGGGTGGGGTAGGTGGTGAGAGTTCACGGGTGGCCTTGAGCTCATCTGAAGCCACACATGGGCCACGTCAGGATTTAAAAATACACAGCAAAGAGGAAACCAAAATGTAGTTGGGATGTGGGATACCAAGTCAGAACTGGGTGGCGAGGGGCTCCCGTAACGGGGCTGCCTATGGAAAGAGCACGGCCGTGCCCACAGGGGGGAGAGAGAAGGGGATATCCTGGGTATAAAAATGACACAGTGAGTCTTCCCAGAGCCTGCTTATCCTAAGCCAAAAGAACACCTGTGTAATTTCTCTTCTGAAGAAAACGGGAATTCTTTTCGGCCCACGGCAAGACAGAAAACAGATTCGCAAATTGAGCTATAGGCTTTCTGAACCATTTCCCATCACGAGCATCTATCAGTTCTTTGTGTAATCAACTTTGTCAGTTCGGCTTACTGCACGAGACTGCCTCCTTCTGTCCTAAATCACCTCCTTGATCCCGTTCCACCAACACACACATCTGCTACATCAAAACTCCCTCTTGCTTTTTATAAAACGTTTTCTTACAGAAGAATTTCAAACCCCAGGGGCGCCTGGGTGGCTCAGTGGGCTAAAGCCTCTGCCTTCGGCTCAGGTCATGATCTCGGGGTCCTGGGATCGAGCCCCGCATCGGGCTCTCTGCTCAGCAGGGAGCCTGCTTCCCTTCCTCTCTCTCTCTGTGGGTCTCTCTGCCTACTTGTGAGCTCTGTCAGATAAATAAATAAATAAATAAATAATCTTTAAAAAAAAAAAAAAAAAAGAATTTCAAGCCTCATCAAAATAATTAGCGGTAAAATCAGCCCCCATAATGCATCGCTCGGCGCTAAGGGACAGCCGCGGCTGGGAAAGCCCAGGATTCTCTCACCTCGCCCTCCTCCTGCCTTCGGAGGGATGTATATTCCCCTCCCTTCTGACCAAAGCAGGCTGGACGCCTGATGTAAAGTTCCTTGTCCAGTTTTATCACTGTAACACCAGCACCCACAGAATGGGCGAGGCAGGACCACGTGACCGGATCATTTTACTCCAGAAGAGAGGGAATCCTGGCTGGCTGCACGAAACCCAAACCGGCCACAGCACCTTGCACTGTGTTCCTCTGGTCATTCTGGTGCAAGTTCATCCAAACAACTGGGTTCCTATAATTATTCCTAACTCAACTTCTCAATTCCAAAACAGGGCTTTTTCCTAATTCTGATAAGGTCCTAGATTCATCACCCCTCAGTCTCACACTGAAAAAACATGCTGCCAGAGCATCCTGATTTCATCTGCCTGGATCATTCTTCGTTTCAAGCATCCCTTTTATAGGCACCGTCATTCCTGGAGCCAGAGCCCTGAGCTGCTCCTAAAAATGCCTCCTTCCGTCTCAAGGAGAAAACCTCTAAGCTGCAAATAAACCTTCATGACTTTGCTCCCCAATCCATCTCTGCAGCCCTACACCCCCACTGTTAGACCAACGGCCCTGCTGGACATCCAAGAATCTACGAGGCCACTCTTGCTGGGCGACACTTCAGCCCTAATTGGACTGACATTACTAAATCAAGATATGGTTTCAAAGAGGACCCTGCGCTTATCTGTTGCCATTTCTGCCCTAACGACAGACAGTAATGAAATATTCTCTTCTAATCTGACTTATGTGAAACCCTCTTTGTAGGGAACTACTACAGCGCCCAGATTGCTGTGAAATCACGCGCTAAGGAAAAATTCAACATGGAACCCACCGTGTCCTCAAACACTCGTCAGTAAGTATGCACGCATCTGTATTGACTCTTTTCCTGAACTTGATTTTGGTATTTTGCTAGAAGCTACCATCAAGGGAAGTTACAAAGCCATCCAAGGACTTGGTATCACGTTTACTTGTAAGTGTGAGGTTGACGACTGTCCGCATTACTGGTGTTTTCTTTAGGATGGGCCGCTGGGGAGAGCATTCTCAGAGCATTCTCAGCTCTGCGTGCGAATAAAGTAATTCTCCTGAGTTACAGCTTATACTTTATGGTCACGGGGGTCCAGGAGCTGACTGTACTTCACGGTCTCGACTGTCTTTACTGTTAAGCTCTGACAGCAAAGAACTGGAAGCCCGTTTGCGACCACCTCTAACCAGGCTAGCAGACTCCACGACATGGAACGTGAGCACTGTCTATCTCAGCTCTGAGATTCTGTTTCCTATCCCGATTCTGCTCCTCTCTCTCCTAACCCGTTGTCTTTTATGCATTGTGTTAGCAGCCTTGAATCCTGCTGGCAACAATGAGGAGTTCAATTAAAATGTAAGTGGGGTGACACTCTATTCTGCACAAAGCACTGTGCTAAATTCTGAAGATATGAAGATGGATAAAGCCATTCCTGTAAAAGACATTTTCACAGATATCTAAAATATAAAGTAGTGTGAATGTCACACAGTCCAACATGCTACATGCAAAGGGGTGACGGGGAAAGGCTCGTGGAAGAAATGGCATTTGAGTTGGGTTTTGAAAGATAAATAGGTGTTTAACACACAGGGACAAAAAAGGGACGCAGCAGAGACAAGTAGGAAGGTACAACAAGGCAGTCACGGAAAGGTCAGCAGGTGATGGATATGATGAAGAGACAAGAGAAACGGGATGAAACCATAAAGGGGAGTCTGGCCACGCGACCCAGGGCTCCTCCTCTCTGCCATCGTTATGATGGCATCATTATCAAGGGATACCTGGAGCACAAGACACCAGCACTAAAACCATGAAGAGCATGGACTATAGCGAGCTCAGCCATACTCCCCAGGGATTACCGTTGACGGTCGTGACGGGGACACAGAGGTGACCCACAAATAGGGGCTCAGGAGAGACTTTCATAAATGCCACAGAGATAGAGGATGGGGAGGGGGCAGTCATTTAGGGCTCAAAGAGAGAGTGGAGAGTTCTTTTTAGAAGGGAGGATCCGAGATGGCCTTCGAGGAAGGACAGAGCGAGCAGAAAGCAGGCAGGCCTGTGCTGCGGGCGAAGAGAAGAGCCTGAGCGTGAGGAGGGAAGTGATCTGGGGAGAAGACAAAGCTCATGAGAGTGGGAGTAAATCAGAAAAGGATTTTGATTTACCAGAATATTGTAGATTTGATATCACAGAGAAGAGGTTTTATTTCACTTTGCTTAAGACAAGGATGAAGAAGTAGAGTAAGGCGGTCAGAGCATTCAGCACTATTTCTGAGACATGGCAGTGCCAGGCCCCATGAGGGATGAACAGGAAGGGAAAGGAGAGCGGGAAGAGCACCTGGAGAACGAAGTCATGGGGCCTGGATGAACTTGGCGGGGCAGGGAGGGGGCTCGCTCTCCCCCGACTCACTCGGGCCATGTCCGCCCCCTTCCAGGCCAGAAGCTGTGCCCCGGTAGCTTCCTACAACAAACTGGCCTACTTAAAATGACTTATCTGGTTCTTTGTTCGGCTCTAAACCAGTTATGAATCCCATCCTTGAGTATCTTCTGTGTACAAGGTTCCCAAAGTCCTACTGGTACCCAGCGCGACATCAGCTGCTCCTGCACCGTTACCCGGGACTCGGCACATCAGCAGAGCACACGTGTCCTCAGTTGCGAGGACCTATAAAGGCTGGAGAGAATCTTCCAGATGCCCAGGGACCCTGCCCGGCGGGGGCGGTGGGGCGGTTGGGGGTAAGACAGCCCCACCCGGGTCTGCTTGGTCCTGCGGCCTGACATTCTCTGTCCTCCGAGGAGCCCCAGCGCTCCCGGGGCCGGCTGTCCGTGCAGGTCCGAGCGGCGGCACGTCCGGGAACAGCCGGTGTGCTAAGGGCTCCCTTACAGCGCCGCTGCACGAGGACTGCGGCTTTCGCTGATGTCAGGGGACATCTGCCTCGGGCCAGTTATTCAGGAACAGCCTTTCATTTTAAAAATTTATTTTTAACTATGAAAAAAAAATGTTTTTAACTATGAAAAAAATGCCTTAGGAAAATGCTCAGGTAGGTTTTGAGGGTACCAGCACATAAAATATTATTTTGAATCACATTACAAGTTCAAAACCTGTAATAATTTCAGTCTAGGCCAAACCAATTGGTGGCAGATCTAGCTTTCCAAACAATACAGTTAAAGAGAAGTCTGGCTTCTACGTAAAATAATTTCTCTATTTGTGGACACTTCACCTGTTTTGCTTGATATAAAAAGAATCATAGGACTAGATGAGAAAATGTTTTGGCCCTTAAAGAATCACTTAAACAGTGCTTTCTATGACATTTAATATGCTCACTGCAAATGATTTTCATATACTATGATCCAACTCAACTGGGCAAAAAATTTCAAACTTTAAAAAAAATTGTTTTCTCAGAGTAATTAAGCTCTACTTAAAATTATTTATAATTGGGACGCCTGGGTGGCTCAGTGGGTTAAGCGGCTGCCTTCGGCTCAGGTAATGATCCCAGGGTCCTGGGATCGAGTCCCACATCGGGCTCCTTGCTCAGCGGGGAGCCTGCTTCTCCCTCTGCCTCTGCCTGCCTGTCTGTCTGCCTGTGCTCACTCTCTCTCTCTCTGACAAATAAATAAATAAAATCTTAAAAAAAAATTATAATTTTTTTAATTAAGGAAAAAAAATTTAATTAAGGAAATTAAGTCTCTTTCCTCTGCTGCTTTTCCTCCAGCATGAGTGGGCTTTGGAAAACCATCATGGCTTGGGTTACAATGTATCTTTTCCATTTGCCACATTCATGGTAAAAATACCTACTAAAATTATTCATATTTTAAGTAGCTGTATTTATTCTTTCCTACAGTAAGTATTTAAGCACCTACTGCGTGTCAAGCTAGTAAGCACTGGGTACATGTGCTCGCTCTTGAGCTTCTTCAAGTTTCGTGGGCTCCCGTCACTGGTGAGTAAAGGCATAACCCAGGCAGGGACGGTGGTGTAAGAAACTCACGATCACTTAGCACACTGCAAACTATGAGGCAAGCGAAACTTTAAATAAGATGGAAATTCAGGAAAAACTCTTGCGGAAAATAGAAATAAGTGTTTACTTCCCCCTAAAAACATTTTTCTTCCCAACTTAGCAAATCAGTTTCATGAGTTCAATACAAAAATGGCTTTTATAGAGGGAATAATTATAATTAATAATATATTATTTATGATCAATAATGTATTAACAAAAGAAATGTCTAACATTGGAAAGTCAAGGCAGATGCCATATAAGTTTATTAAGCTATCCAGGTTACTCTTCTACTACCCTGTTTCAGTGTTTAAACCCAGGGGAATCACTGGCTTACATTTAAGTAACAAAAGGATTACTGAAAAGTTCAATTTCCAGTAAAATATAACTGCTGACGGTCTCTTTGTGCCACATACTGCTGACAGATGAAGGTTCCACCTATAATTTTACTTAGAAATAATTTTACTTAGAAACTATACTGCGCTTTAACTGGCCATGAAAAAGCAAAGGTCAGATTTAAGATTCACCAAGTCAGGTGACTGCATCCAAAAGAAAGAGAAAACTAGTACTTGAGAATTACAGTGCGATTTACTTCTCCATGTAGGACCTTACTTTGCTTTGGAAAAGATGGACATTGGAAGTAACACCCCATCAGTCCCATGAAAACAATCTACGTGCATTCGTCTAGACCACGGGACCCCAAGGCCACCTCCCAGCACGGAGATCACACGCAGCCGGCCACACAGAAAAGCGAGCTCTGCTTCCTGCAGCTGCTACTCCAAGCCATGTCTGATGAAATAACAGACTCACCACTTAGGGCATTTCAAGGAAAAGAAGTCATTTACTTGGCTCTGCTGCTCATGTAGCTAAGCTGAGATTTGACTTAGCTCCTGTGAAAATACCTTACATTACTGAAAAGTCGGCCCTCCCTGAATCACATGCGTGCACGTGCGTGTGTCAGGCCCTTCAAAAAGGAACATTAAGTGTGGAAAGAAGAAAAGCCATCAAAATGTAAGGATGATTTTTAAATAGGTTTTTTTTTTTTTAATTTTATTTATTCATTTGACAGACAGAGATCACAAACAGGCAGAGAGGCAGGCAGAGAGAGAGGAGGAAGCAGGCTCCCTGCTGAGCAGAGAGCCCGATGCGGGGCTCGATCCCAGGACCCTGAGCCCATGACCTGAGCCGAAGGCAGAGGCTTTAACCCACCGAGCCACCCAGGTGCCCCTTAAATAGGTTTTTAAAAGGAAAACTGTCATCACGTCTGAGCACTTGACATGTATGCACCGGATTTAATAAGCATGTTACATGTATCACTTGTTCACAAAAATCCTATGAGGTGGTCACCATCATTTCCTATTTAAAAAAATCCCAACTGACAGAGCCAGGAAAAGCAAGTAGCGGCAAGGTCACACAGCTGGAGGGGGGCTTTGAACCCAGACAGACTATTGGGGGCCACACTCAACTGAGCCAGGGTAACAACAGCGCCACAGGCCCAAACCCGTGTGTCCCAATGCCAGGACTTCACACTCAGCTCACACTGAAACCTGGACGTCTCTTTCTCAACGTCCACGAAGCCAGGTCCCTCCCATCTTGGAAGTGCAAAATTAATTATTTTATCAACCCTAAGGAAGCGGTTTACATTTACCCCACTAGTAATTCACAATTGTGTCAAAAGGGAAGCAGCAACCTATAGAAAGAAATCTTCCCAAGTTTTACCAAGGAAATGAAGATTTTAAAAGATGTATTAAAGGGGCGCCTGGGTGGCTCAGTGGGTTAAAGCCTCTGCCTTCGGCTCGGGTCATGATCCCGGGTCCTGGGATCGAGCCCCACATCGGGCTCTCTGCTCAGCCAGAGGCCTGCTTCCTCCTCTCTCTCCGCCTGTGTCTCTGCCTGCTTGTGATCTCTGTCTGTCAAATAAATAAATAAAATATTTAAAAAAAAAAAAAAAAAAAGATGTATTAAAAAAAGTGTTAAAAAAAAAAAAAAAAAAAAAAAAAAAAAAAAAAAAAACGGTAGGTAAAAAAAAAAATACAGTATTGTCAAAAATAATTTTACATTAAACACAATAAAAATCAGAGACTACAAAGTTTTCTGATTCAGACATAAGAGCCAACCACCTTCTAGAAGCTTTATTAGTTCTCCCAAACACTATCAAAATTAAAGTGCGCAACAGGGACAAAACTGAAGATAATTCATCCTTCTTTTAGGAACACGAGGTACTCCCTAGCTATCCTAGGTATTCCTACACTAGCAGGAATATTCTCTGTACCTCCTGGGGAGGTGGGGGTCATGAAGAGCACTACACACTTCAGGGCCTTCCCGGGGCAAACAGCCCTGTGACCTTCAACAGAATGGCAGTCCTCGGATCAAAGTCCCCAACAGGTGCAGCCTGTGGCCCGTGGGTGCCAGAGCCATGTGTCTGGGAGGCTGCAGCCTGTTCGTTCTACGGAAGAATCTTCTCTCTTTTGGTGTAAGGCATGTAATTGTGAGAAGAAATGAAGGGAAAAAAATATCAAGAAATGACATCCTTAAAGCCTAAAAGGTGCCAGAGAAAAGTTTATGGAGGAATTTACCAAAAAGGTCTCTGAACCTTCTACTTTAAAAAGCTAAGACAAGGGGCACCTGGGTGGCTCAGTTGGTTAAACGACTGCCTTCAGCTCAGGTCATGATCCTGGAGTCCCGGGATTGAGTCCCACATCGGGCTCCCAGCTCCCTGGGGAGTCTGCTTCTCCCTCTGACCTTCTCCTCACTCATGCTCTCTCTCACTGTCTCTCTCTCAAATAAATAAATAAAGTATTTAAAAAAAAAAAAGCTAAGACAAGGTTCCCTATTAGAGTTCTAGTGAAATCTTGCCACTTGGATTCATAAATGGAGGCACATGACATTGGCAGTTCCTGTGTGGAAACGTTAGGCCGGACTGATTTCCAATTAAATAGTACTTACATTTAAAGCAGCTTCTCCACACTTTTCAATTGCTGCAAGACCCTGATTATGAATGTGTGTCTCTAGAAGTTTTTTCAATTCTCCTAGGCCATCCTGGATTCTAGATACAAGATTATACATGCGACCCAAATCTGCAAGAAGAAGACGCCACCTTTATGCACGGAAACAAACTTCGCACAGCCATCCCACTATGTATGTATTTATACTGTGATGACAGGTACCTCGAAATAAAACAACGGTGTTTTTAGATCTAAATAGTCAAAAATGTCTGAATTATAACCAAGTATTTTGTATTTAGTGTATATATATTAAGCTGAAAGTAACAACAAAGTTGTTATAGAAGTTTACTTTTCCCCTTACTATGAGAAACCAGCAACAAAACAGAGAAAAAATGTGTCAGGAAGTCTATCTGTTTCTTAAAATTCTCAAGGTTGATATACTATTTATGCTTGATATGTAATAGGCACTCAAATATTTATTTTAAAAAAATGAATAAATTTAAGGAGTATTGATGAATATCCATCTCAGATCTACAAACAAATGAGTCACAAAAGGGACCCCAAATTCTTCATCTAATATATGTATGGTATATGGTTAATTTATGAAGACCAAAGAGAAAACTTTTGGATTCCAACATCAATCTTTTGTTGAGCTCCTAACATATCCCAGTAAAACATAAAGGGAAAAAGACTTCTACAAAAGTCTTTTACAAGACTTCACATCTTGAAGGATTTTCCAAATAAAAATCCACAAGAACAAAATTATAGGCAGTATCATTTAACACTAAAGTGTACGGAACAAGTTATATTCCAAATTGAACTGAAAAGATGTTCTTCCCTCAAAGTTATATCCAAAACCCTCCACAGAGGTCTGAAACCCATACACAATGAGGCACACACCCATTAATTTTCTAAGAAATGATGCTGGTCGTGTTATGGGCTCTGAGTCTAGAATTTCAAATAGCTTCAGCACTGCAGATCACAAGAGACATGCATGTACATCTTGAGTTTGAGAGGCTCACCTTCATTTTTGTCAGCATCCAGTAAATTCTGGAATTCTGTGTGGAAAATTTCCAAGTGTTTTTCGATGAGCACCTGCTCACACTTCCTCGCTAGTTCATCCTGCGTGCTCTCATGAAGGTAGACCTGGACTCTCCGCTGCTCCTCCAGCAGACGGGCCTCTGCCTGCGGGGATTCATTCAAGTGAATGGTCTGGATTCCTTTTTAAAGAATTGTTACAAGAGGCAAACTCAACTCACAAACCTGCTCTAATAAATGAGGAGAAAAGGGAAGGGGTCCTTTGATTCTGGGTGAACGCCAGCCACATTTAAGTGGTCACAATTTTCTCTGCAATATACTTCTCCTTCCAGGGGCGCCTGGGTGGCTCGGTGGGTTAAAGCCTCTGCCTTTGGCTCAGGTCATGATCTCAGGGTCCTGGGACCAATCCCTGCATCGGGCTCTCTGCTCATGGGGAGCCTGCTTCCCCCCTCTCTGCCTGCTTCTCTGCCTACTTGTGATCTCTGTCTGTCAAATAAATAAAATCTTTTTTTAGATTTTTTTTTTAAGATTTTATTTATTTATTTGACAGAGATCACAGAGAAGCAGGCAGAGAGAGGAGAAAGAAGGTTCCCCGCTGAGCAGAGAGCCCGACTCGGGGCTCGATCCCAGGACCCCGGGATCATGACCTGAGCCGAAGACAGACGCTTAAAGACTGAGCCCCCCAGGTGCCCCCCTCCAGCTCCTTTTAAACGACTTGTCAAGTTTATCATTGTTGGCAGTTCAAATGTGTTTCTGTCGGCTTTATGTGGCATTTCACCTTTTGGGGGTACGACCCCTATTTGACTCTCTGAGAAACCTATGGATCCTCCCTTATGTAAAGATACCATGTTCAGAACCCCTGCTTCTGACTGAAAGCTACTTGAAGTCAAGAGTCACATGAATATATTCCCTGAAATGACCACATGGAAATCATTATTAGTAATCAGACTTTTAAAAATTTTGAAAAATATTACGGCCTTCTCTTGCCAATCGCTGAGAACATGCCCCTATAACTTTTGGATTATTCATGCATCTCGAGTTCTTGTAATTTGTTCAAGGAAGAGAGAAAAACAAAGATGTCATTTAACAGAGCAACAAAGTAAGAAGTCCGTATATTTTCTTTCTTTTTCTTCCTTCCTTCCTTTCTTAAAAAGATTTTATTTATTTATTTGACAGACAGAGATCACAAGTAGGCAGAGAGGCAGGCAAAGAGAGAGGAGGAAGCAGGCTCCCCGCTGAGCAGAGAGCCCGATGAGGGATGACCCTGGGATCATGACCTGAGCTGAAGGCAGAGGCTATAACCCACTGAGCCACCCAGGCGCCCCAAAGTCCATATATTTTACAGAGTAGCATGAGAAACGTGTGTGGCGTAAAGTGTAACTAAGGCACCACTTAATTATCAAAGCAACGACAAAATTTCTTGATAATCTCAAACTATTCAGAGGCTGAATAAAAGGAAAATTATTCGGTATTATAAAAGTGCTGTGCCTTCTAAAATGATTTTAAATTTGGTATAATTTTGGAGAAATCTAGAAAAATTCAACTAGAAGAATAAACACTCAAGAGCCAAGAAAACAAGAAAAATGCAGGCAGGCTTTATGCTGTCAAGAATACTAACGATGGGATAATTATTTAAACAACAGAAGTTAGAACCTTATTATGCATTCCAAATAGTGAAATGCGAACAAAATAAACTCGGGAATTATCTCTAGTATACATCAAAATGTCAATGTCCGTAATACAGAATGATCTCTGAAAAATCAGTAAGCACTGCCCAATAAAAAATGTGAAAGGAATTTATAAAAGAAGAAATATAAAAAAACCCTAAAGTTTCTCATAGGAGGTAACAAAAGCACAGCATATTTGGCTAGTGGAATACTATTAACCAGTAAAATAAGTAAATATAAAATATGTTAATGTGGGCTCCCAGCTCCATGGGGAGTCTGCTTCTCCCTCTGACCTTCTCTCTCATGCTCTCTGTCTCTCAAATAAATAAAATATTAAAATAAAAATATGTTAATGTAATAAATAAGTGTGTGTGGGGGGACAGGTTTAAAAAAAACCTACAAATTTATTCCAATTTGGTTTTATTTATTTTTAAAAAGATTTATTTATTTGAGAGAGAGAGGAAAAGAGAGAGAGAGAACATGAGAGGGGAGAGGGTCAAAGGGAGAATGAGGCTCCCCGCTGAAAAGGGAGCCCCATGCGGGACTTGATCCCAGGACTCCAGGATCTTGACCTGAGCGGAAGGCAGCTGCTTAACCAACTGAGCCACCCAAGTGCCCCACCAATTTGGTTTTACATACATACTTAGTAACAGTGTCCTAAACTTGAAGGTTTATGTTAATGTTTGCATATTTTCTGAAAAGCCTACAACTAATGTATATATTTTTTCTGATTATTAAGTTACTGTGAATAGATTTTTTAAAAAGATTATTTATTTGTCGGGGGAAGAGAGACAGAGAGAGAGAGAAAGAACACAAACCGGGACCAGCAGGCAGAGGAAGAAGCAGACTCCCCGCTGAGCAGAGAGCCCGATGCGGGACTCGATCCCAAGACCCTGAGATCATGACCTGAGCGGAAGGCAGATGCTTAACCCACTGAGCCACCCAGGTGTCCCAACAACAGGAGGTCTTTATGTGCTTTAAGTCGGAAGTTTTAAGTTAAGCACGTACTGCTTCAGATCTAAAACTTCCCTAAGCCTGTTACCTCAAGAATTCGAGCTGATACAGCATAGGACTGCAGACCCAAAAGCACCACTTTTCCTGTTTGAAGTTATACATGATCACCGTGGACAGCAAAAACCCAACTGTCATAAACTTTGCTTTCTCCTAAAACAGACTTTCACCCTTTCCCAGATGAAAGAGAAGGCTGTGGTGTCACTGCTGACTCCTTCTCTGGGGGGCACAGTGGCTTTCCAGCCCCTGGAGGACAGAGGGTCGGTCACAGCATTCTACTGCAGGACCCTTCTTTTATATATAATGAAGCCAAGGCATGAGGGGTTGCAGTAGTAGGTTTTAGGAAGGACAGCCATTCCGATGGCTTTGTGGATCCTCGGTCGAGTAGGCTCTCGGTCATCACTGTCAGATAATTATCTGAGAACACCAGGATCAAATCCAATTCCAGCTTCTGCTGGACGTTGTGAGTCACGTGTGCCACTGCCAAACACAACACGCTTGCTCTTTGCCCAGCACCAAATGTATTCATGACACAATTATTATTCCCATTTTACAGACGAGGAAATGGAGGACCAGAGGGTTAAGGTCAACTCCCCAGTAAATGCTGAGTAGGGAATTAAAACTAGACTCATAGCCAAGGTTACAGCCAGGAGAAGCGTTCACAGGGTTAACTTCCAAACTTGTGCTTACAGATTCTCTGCATTATGGACTTCTAGAAGGTGACAGAAGTCATGCTGGGTAAGATCCGACTGGATTTGGGCCAAACCTTTAACCCGGCAGGAAAGGAGCCTCCTGTGAGAGCACCAGGACACAGGAGGGCTGGGTCTCACCGGGCTGGAAACATCCAGACCACCGGAAATCCTTGCTCCTCAAGCTGCCTTTGGTTCTGGGCCTGATTGAAAACCCGACCTGCCTGCTTTGGGAGGGCTCGAGTAGCCCCGGCCTCAGGCAGACGCCGGGAACTGAGGACCCACAGACACGGACGGGCTCGCGTGCTCGAGTGGATGCGGCCCCGACAAAGCCCCCACCCTGAAGGACCCCCCACATGCAGCAGAGCTCAAGCGGAGACGGCGTCCCGAAAACCGCGCGGCTGAGCCAACCCAGGAAATAACGGGCACTTACGTTCCCAAAGTTCAGGCATTTAACCCGCAGACATTACACAAAGGACTACTCCCATTTCCAAGTGTGAGACTTCTGAGGACTTGCATTTTTGTTCGGCTTTGAGATTGCAGAAATTTGTCAAGGACTTTCAAGTTCCAGCTCCTATGGCCCACTTACAAGCACGCTCTCCGATGGGAAAATGCAGCCAGAACACCACACACAACCGGGGCGGGACTCCCGAGCTCAGGGAGGCTGGCCGGTGCTCCCACTGAGCCGCTGGCGAACTTTCCATCTCAGCACACAGACCACGGGGCTGTGCACGCCCGCCCTCCGCTCCCCGGGCAGAGGGAATCAAGGGCGGAGCAGAGATCAGGCACCGTTAGCTCGGCCTCCTGGAGATCCCGCACATCTCGGACAGGGGTCAGCAAACGAGAGCCTGCGGGCCAGGCCAAACCCTGCCTGTTGGTAAAATTTCACCGGAACACGCCGACACTCGCCTGTGCAGAAGCTGTCACGGCCGAGCCCAACGGCTGCAGCGGAGACCAGGGAGCGAGCGCAAAGGCCAAGCTATTTGCTACCTGACCCTTGCCGGAATGGGTTTGCTGGTTCCTCACCTAGGTCCCTCCTCACAGTGAGAAATGCAGGATACCTGTCTTCCCGAGAAAGAGAACCCAAAAACCACTTACACTAGAACTTTGCTGCAATCACTCAGCAGCACAGAAATTATGATCCATCTCAGATTCCGCTGTCTCAGAGGGACCTCCTCGACTAGGAACTCCAAAGCAGTAAGTACTGGAGATCGTTAGAGAGTATTCCAGACGCGAAAAAGCAAACATCTAAAATCTGCAAATCTTGGGACGCCTGAATGGCTCAGTGGGTTAAGCCGATGCCTTTGGCTCAGGTCATGATCCCAGGGTCCTGGGATCGAGCCCCACATCGGGCTCTCTGCTCAGCGGGGAGCCTGCTTCCCCCGCCTCTCTGCCAGCCTCTCTGCCTACTTGTGATCTCTCTCTTACTCTCTGTCAAATTAATAAATAAATAAAATCTTAAAGCAAAAATTTGCAAATCTAGTAGCAGTTGTTTCTTGAGCACGTCTTTTCTCCCGGACACAGGACTGTGGCTCTCACTAGACACACGCAGACGCGCTGGGGGACTGCTCAGGGCCCAGAAGTCACGCGGCTATTTCCGTCCTCAGAGCAGCAGAGAGAACATGAAGCCATGACGCTCAGATGAATTTTAAAAGGCTGCTCGGGGCCTCGGGAGAAGCACCGGCACCTGCCTGGACGCTACAGGACAACGGGGCCTGAGAGATGACCTGTGCGGAAGCTGCCCGCGTGAGAAAGGAGAGCTCAGCGGAGCGGCGGCGACTGTTCTGACTTCAGTCACTGCACGCGCTGAAGTTAACTTACCTTCTTCATATACTCAGTAACTGGGTTCTGCTGCAAGAATTCAGTGCTCTCCCTGGTATAGAATCTCTCCGTGTCAGCCAAAAACTGAGATTCAAAGGACTCTTTATACACTGTCAGCGTAGGGCCCTTGGCAAATGCATCGTCTTCATTCAGTCCCAATTCCACTAGAAATAAAGAGGAACTATATTTCAATTACCCCAGTTTTTACTCTATTTTACCCAATATACCCACGTGTGTAGCATCCAGTTTACGTTTACAAGGTGGACGGACAATGACAAGGCTGGAGGACAATCTCTTGTTCACTGGTACTCAAGGGCACTGTTCCAGTGAAAGAAAAAAAGACACAAAATCTAAGACGTGAAAGCAGGTAATTCTGACCCATGGCCAAGTGTGCTTCAGTTACCACGCAGTGCATTTAAAAAACGCTTGTATTTCTAAAAGCTTAACAATAATAAACATGACATTTATTTTTAACTGAAGCATAACTGCCAAACAGCCTCCTGGGTTCCGTCACAGCAAGCTGGTATTTGGGTACAAGACGGTCCCCACAGTTAAGTCTAGTCCCCATCTGTCCCTTAAAGAGTCTTACAATATTATTATTGCTTCATGCCCCGTGCTGCACCTTACCGCCCCCCCGTGACTTAGTTTATAACGAGAAGTTTATAGCTCCTAATCCCCTTCACCAATTTCACCTGCTCCCTAAAAATGACTAAACTTCCAGAGAAATACGATGCCACCTAAGTTTTTAAAACACTGCATTAGCTTATTGGTTTCTCAATCTCGATTTTTCAAGCTGACAGAGACTCTGGTTATCATCCGTTAATGACACTCAACTGTACCATATACACAGTAGGTCAATACGAGACCAGAAAATAACTCAAATGTCTAATTCCTCAAAATTCCCTTAAGGTAACAAAGATCAAACAATTTTTATGATGGGTAAAATTGAACAGAATCACACTAACTTAAAGAGAATTCTGACTGCCCTGTAAATGCAAACAATATTCTTAAATCTACTAAAATATCTGTAAACGAATCCGGCAGAACACCGTTACGGCTGTCACTTGGTACAGGAACTCTGGTCACGTTGAGGGGAGACTGTTTACCGTAGGACTGCACAACTCCACTTATCAGTCTTGTGTTGATGGTTTCACCGTTTCTCTCCTTTTCGATCAGTTTTAAAACAGCATTCGTTACCTTCGGGAAGAACAAAGAAAAAGAGACATGTAGGTCCTAGACTACAGGATGCGGAATCCTACACATCTCTTAGCCTGAGCTCATAAGACGGTGCAAGACGGAAGATACTTGCAGGACGAGCTGAAGGAAGGGGAGACGATGGCCAAGGAGCAAACCTGCGAGGGACTTTTTTTTTTTTTAAGATTTTATTTATTTATGAGAGAGACAGATCACAAGTAGGTAGAGAGGCAGGCATAGAGGGGGGCACGGAAGCAGGCTCCCTGCTGAGCAAGGAGCCTGACTTGGGACTCGATCCCAGGACCCTGAGATCGTGACCTGAGCCAAAGGCAGAGGCTTTAACCCATTGAGCCACCCAGGCGCCTCCCTTCGAGGGATTTTGAAAGGAGAACACGCACACACTCACCCAAGTACGTACCTGCTTATTCAGTGGCCTGAACAGACAATCTCTCCAAGTCACCAATGCAAGCTGCATGACAAGAAAACAGAGAAGCGTAAAATGTCCATACTTTTATCATGTTTTTCTAGGACTGAAGACACAGGAATCCGCCTGAATCTCAATGATCCATATTTCTCGATTATAACTGGGCACAAATCTATCATCATGATGAAATGAGAGCCACTCTCTCGAGTTCACAACTTTAAGAAGTATCAGAGTACGGATGTTTTTTAGCTCACATTTTAATGATTAAGATAAAAAGAAAATCTGGATTTTAGGAGATGATACATATCAGTTTACAGGACAACAGTGGAATCAACCTCTAACACTGGTCCCTGGCCCAAATTTAATTTCTGACCTAACACACTGAATGAAGATAATCCCATTCATCAGTTTAAGTAAAATAAGTAACAGACCAAGTTTTGTATCTTAATTGTGGTGATTTATGTTACCTGGATGCATACAACAGAAAATGCACCAAAATGGGTACTTTACATAGAGGCAATTCATTATACACAAATTACTCAGATTTCCCATTTTACTTGTATTTGTGTGTGTGTGTGGGGGGGGGGTTCTTTGATATATTCCTAAAAGTTTTTAAAACCTCCCACAGAGGTAATACCAGAAAATCACTATAAAAATGTCCCCCCAAGAGAGAAATGTTGTAATTCATTCACGATTTTTAAGCTGCTTGTTAAGAGGGGTACTTCTCAGAGTAAAATTCAAATTTCCAAGGTTCAGGACTCAAAACAAACCTCTGAGGAACTCACACATAAATGCTTTCAGTCTTGTTCTTCCCAAATTTAACCACAGATAAAGCTGCGTTTACAGAAGATCTGTATTTCAGAAACGATTATATGTAATTTAATTAATATAATGAACTGAGTGATATTTCTACCACACGAGAAAAGACAGTATGAAAGCAGTATTTAAGAGAAAACTGTTTTTTAATTATTTAAAAAAAATTTTAATTCCAGGACAGTTAACCGAGTCACACTGGTTTCCGGGGTCCAGCAATCCTACATATCACTCACTGCATGTCATGGTGAGCGCACGGAGTGCCTGTCTTAATCCCCGTCCCCTGCTGTCCCCCCGCTGGTAACCATCAGCTTGTCCTCTGTAGGGAAAAGTCTCGTTTTTGGTTTGTCTCTTTCTTGGTCTGTTTGTTTAAGTTCCTCATATGAGTGAGATCATATGGTGTTTGTGACTCTGACTGATTTTGCTTTAGCATAATACTCTTCAGAGCCATCCATGTTGCTGCCAATGGTGAGATTTCATTCTACGAGAAAACTCTTTTTAATAAAGTATGAACATACTTGTGTAATATTAGCATAAAAATAAGACTTCAGAATTATTTGAAACTATGATATCCAGAAAGATGCTGCAAAGGAAGAGCCTCATTTTTCAGGGGAAATGCAACCTGGGGCAATTAATCTGGAAAATACATTTCTCCCTGTTTAAGTTCTCTGTCGCTCTCCTTTCTCGACTCTTCAGACTTGTTCAATGCAGGAGTGTGGCAGGAGGGAAAATGCGATGCCATGGCTGTGGACTCCTAGTGAAGGCATTCTACACCTTCAAAAATAACTTTTTCCCAAACATTTTTCTAAATTAAGACAGCCTTAGACAGCTCTAATTTGACTCTGGATGATCTGTCGTTTGGACAGAAGGAAGGCAGAAGAGTCGGCAAGGAAAGAAAGAAAGGCCAACGGTACACCAGAGAGAGCTCAGAGGAAGAGTGTCTGGGAAAAAAATCTTGCTCAATCACCTTAATGTACCAATAATGAAATTAATTTATGTCCTCCGGTGGACATGAAAGGAAAACAACTTTCTATAATTAAAAAGGAAGAATTAGGAGGAAAAAAGTAAAACTGTATTTTTTGACAAATCATCCCCACCTTTCGGAACTTCTCGAAGATACAATGAGAGATCGCGGTGCCCCCCTGTTCCATGGCTGATGCTTAAACGTTAAATGAATTCATCAGGTTCACTGGAAGAGCACACAGAGGAAATTCTGCTTCTAGACAGGGATATTAATCGGCCTCTGCTAGAATGTATGGCTGCCTATTATATTGCCAAATGGCAACGACAGGATTTAAGGGTGTACAAAGTATGAATTTTCAAAGCAAATAAAAAAAGAAAAGCATTCCAATCTGGAGGTATATGTGTACTTCCAATTTTGTTAACTGTTCTTGAATACAGTACACAAAAAGCTAAGTTATAATGATTTTTAGGAGTCCATGATGTTATTGCAGGGTACACGCGGTGTTTCGGGTCAAGGTGGGATCCAAGAGGAAATCAACCCAAATCACGCTGATTCCTACACTGACAACTTCCGGTCTCGAGAAAGCATTTGCAAATGGGAAAGAAAAGGGCAAAGACAAACTGCTCAAATCAAAACACTAAATCTAGAAAGTTTTGTGCAAACTATACGACCAAGTACCTTTACGAAGTAACAGTTTTGCAGAGAAAATGAACTCTATGAATCGTTAAGAGTCTGTCATGCATCTACGATAGATCACATTTTCCTCTTATTCTATTGTCACTGGTGAAGCAGTAAGGTACGGTGTTAGACCAACGTTCTCGGATACGGGAGGACCTCATTATGCAGAGCGTGACACCTTCACACCCCCGGTCCGAGGAGAGTACAGCGTGGGCATCCCACAGCCCGTTCTGTGGTCGAGTCCTCCCCGTCACCGCGTTCCGACACTGGTGCTCCCACCTGACTGCACGTCAGACCGAGCTCGAGGGCCTGTGACCACACACTGCTGGGCCCTAGTCATCCGAGTTTCTAACAAGTTCTCAGGGGTCCGAGATGTGGCAGGTTCGGCGACCACTTTGGAAACCTATGGGTCTAGAACAAGCCTCCCTGACTGAAGAAACATAATAATGAACGTGATTTAATCACGTGAGCTCTGCCTTTTCAAAATCTGTTTTCATGGGGTCTAAAGGAAACCTTCAATTTTCCATCATGTTATTCGTATTATTTTATAAAGTGAGAGGGCAGGAGGACATCTCACAGGACAGTCCTCTCCTTGAACAGTTTCTTAAACCCCAAGACCCCAAGGGCCGATCCATGAGGCCGGGGTTTCGGGCCGGGGACTGCGCGTGGGAGTCCAGTGCTAAAACCGGGACAGCTCCAGGCTCCACAGGATGGCTGGTCAAACAACTGCAGAAGAAACTTGTCATCAGTCCGTGCACCCTTCCCCTTTCCTGCCCCAAGATATTTAAGGGTCATTTACTGATAAATTAAAGTAGAAGAGATTAGCCTACTATTCCGAAGAGGGCTTCATATTTGCCTAGACTCCCCTACTGATAGGATCTGGTATCACTAAGAAAGTACACATGTGGAAAGTGTTTAAAAAATATAGATATCTTACAGAATAGATCTCATAGATTCCTTTTCGCCCCTCGTCACATTCACGGCGAACCCAATGTCTATTGAGGTAGGCACAAATTCCATTCAGCACTTTGCTTGAAAATCGGTAATCCTCCCACTGCTGAGTGTAGAACTTCAGGACGCTCTCATCCATCAAATCTTCTCCATCCTAAAAACAAGTTCACTCAAGCTCTTAATTTGTCACACGATAAAGGTAAAAATTAACTAAAAACAAATCTACTGCAGTAAAATACATTGATGTGTTAGGTTTTAGATGAGCTTTTTGTTCTGTATACAAAAACATGCTCATTAATACCAATTCTCACCAGACCACAACTTGTGAGAATCAAGACTAGAGAATTTTTTTCTTCTGATGAACCAGTTTAAAAAGTGAATTTTAATAAAAATTTTTTCAAATTGCAGCTTTTTCATTGTGGTATTAAATATGCATATACACTCGAAGAACCTGGAATATTTATTTATTTAGAACCTTGAACTGTTAGAATGAGAGTAATTTGTTTTTATTTACAAGAAAGGAATTCACCTCAAAATTATCCCTATTTTTGATATTTTCTATTAAAAATTAAAATGTCCTATGACCACAGGGCTAATACTATTAGATTTTTTTAATGCATCTTTTTAAGTTTTATCTAAAAACGATAAATGTATAGTTTTTGTGGTAATCTGTCACATTTCTGTAAAAATAAAGTAAGTATAATGGTGCACTATTTCTTCTTCTTTAGCAAGACCTCCATGGGAAAAAGTGCATTTATTAAAATTATTTTTACCAAGATTTCCACAACTTAAACCACAAATTTTTATGGGAAGGACCAACTTGACATTTTTTCTCAGGTATTAACGACATCCACAAGGTAAAGCCTATCCTGTTCCATGCAGTGTCCCTGACAGATCCTGCCGCAGAAAAGCAGCAGCCGAGGAGGGAGGCGGCCCCGCCTGGGACTAAGACCCCGGGGAAGCCACCCCCTTCGCTCACCTCCAGTCTTCAACCGGACTGTAAGAAGCCCAAGTGCCACAAACATGTGGTACACACGGGATCCCACAAGCTGCGCGAATACCTGACGGCATCGTGATACAACCACATTTTGGTTCATTTATATTTAAATAAGAAAGGAACTATAAAATGTAAAGCTGAGCCCCTCTGGATTATGGTACATGACCTTTTTTTAAAAAAATGCAAAGATATCACTGATATGGCACGGCCACCAATACTTTCATACAACACGCTATGCTACTCCTCCTCCTCGCTTTAATGCTGAAGAATAATTAATTCCAGTGTGCACTTCACCAAGTGTTGTGAATAAAAATAAGGACATAGTGGGTTTGGCAGGACATCAGAAACACTGTTTTGGGAACATGACAATTTTAGTCACAATTTGTGGTCAATCAACTATGGCCTGTTAGAATGATACTAAGTTTCCAATTACCTTGTAAAATATATTAGGAAAAACAATTTTGAAGCATGATGAAATGTCTACCTATTACCTGTGTAAATAAAAAAGTCTTTAAAGGATATACACGGAGACAAATTTCCCAGGGCAGATGGTAGAGAGGTCTTCACTCGCTCTACATGATACGGGCAGCACCAGCAGAAGGGGCCACTTGCCCATCCTGGGGCTCGATGGAAGGCACCACACTGCCTTTGTTAGAGAGGATGGAGAAGGCAGAAGATGAAGGGGGAAAAAACTCCCACCACTGCCTAAGCAATGGCCTGGAACAGGAGGAACCCATACTCAAAGGCCATGGATATTCATAGAGAAACCCAACTTAGCCAAGAGCACGATTTCACTGTGGTTCTGAAATATACTACATGACCTTGTGTAAAAGGCAAGGTCACACGGGAAAAATGTGATTTCCAAAGGTTGGATAATCTTATGGTCATTTATACATTTGTATACAAAACAACACACCGGGTTCAAAATACAACATTAGTCATCTGAATTCATAATTATTTGCTTGAAATTAGAAGATTCATCAATTTCTACAACCAAATATAAAATGGTTAATAATTTAAGGAAAGTACTACTGTGGTACAGCTGTCGAAAACTTCTCATTAACAAATTAAAAAAACAGAAAAGGGCTCATGAAAGTTTCACCTTCCCAACAGGTAAAAGACTAAGCAATAGAGAAACACCTTCATGCATGCATCAATGCCGGAAACAATGAACACGACGTAACAGTGCGAGATTCAGCATTCACCCAGGTTAGAGTCATCACTTCGCTACTACCTTTTTATGTTCTATTATAAAGTGGTCAGCATAGATGTTAAACACCTTACCTTAAGAAGATTTGTCAAGTAATTCTTCAAAAATTCTTTAAGTCGTTTGTATAATTCCAAGCCAACAAACTGAGCTCCCCCAGGCGTCTGTCCCTTTTTCGATTTGGAAGGAGGGACGCCAGCCCCTCGGGCCTGGTTTGACTGGTGAACACTCGTGCAGTAGTTATAAACATGACTTGGAGAAAAGTTAAGGAAATCGACACACATCACCAATGTCAACAATGATTAGCACTGCAATATTTTTGAAGAAAATATATTCGTACCAATATTTCCAATCTACCAGCAAAAATCTGTTAAAACTAGAGTGGAAAAAAAGATTCCATTCAACACCATAAAGCTGAAGTCAATCAGCTTTTCTGCGGGCCCAGGGAGCAGCATGGTGAGAACGATGGAACGTTCTGAGGAAGGTCGCCAAAGAAACACAGGACTTTCCAATCATGTAATGTGACTGACCTTATGGGATATTGCCCTGAGAGTGTATCAGAAGGCATGAGAAGACCTGGCAATTGGTACAAAGCTTCCAAATATGAGAAAAAAAGCAATTATCACCTTCAAGAAAAACAAAAAGCTGTAACCACAGTCTATTACGATGCTTAGCTATACTTCCAGAAGCATACATTATAAATATCAAAATAAGTAAAACTTTACTTTAAAATTATTTGTAAATGAATTTAAAGCCATACTTTGCAGACAAAGGGCAAAAAGCAGAAGA
Organism: Taxidea taxus jeffersonii; assembly: GCA_003697995.1. Classification (NCBI taxonomy): domain Eukaryota; kingdom Metazoa; phylum Chordata; class Mammalia; order Carnivora; family Mustelidae; genus Taxidea; species Taxidea taxus. The sequence goes on along the minus strand of ML109331.1, from coordinate 12,088 downwards.
AATGGCAGGGCAAGAGACTACTTATTACCACCGAAAGTCACGGGTGTGTAAAACCAGCCAATCAGAGAGAGCAGGGCTCCTGCGCGGCTAAGAGGGCTGGAGATGTGGGGATCAGGGAAGACCTTGCTAGAGACAGCAAGCAGCTGTGGGGGGCTGCTCAGCGTGGGAGACAGGGAGGCTAAGGCAGAGAAGCACTCTACTTGTGATCTTTCATACTATCTCAGTTTGTCTGCATGTAGTACTTCTGGGCTAAAACTAACTGAACGATTGAGGAAGAAAAATCCGTAAGGCAAAATGTCGTGGCCTATTTCTTTCAAGTCAGTGGGTAAAGGTAGAAGAGATTTCAAAGAATGTCTCGTACTCCAAAATACATCACAAATGGACTCAGAATGAAAATATACAAACCGAAACCATAAAACAAAATATACACAGACATTTGATCTCAGATTGGGGAAGGCTTTTCTAAGCAAAGTCATCAAAGCTCTGAAATTCCGAAAATATTTCAGAAAAAGAAATCTTCAATGAGTCACTATCTTTAATCAATTAAAATAATTAAAAACAGTGTGAAAAAGTTAACCACAGGAACATAGGCAGGGTAAACCAACAGAAAATCCCAAAGCTGAAAGAATATGTATTAATGGCCAAGGGTCTAAACAAAACAAAACACAAAACCAAAAAACAAACAAACAAACAAAAAAACCCCACAACCAAAAAAACCCTTCAACCTCAGCAGTAATCAAAGAACTATGCCTTAAAACAATGAATCATTTTATTAAATGTTTCAAATATACAAGAATGGCAGATTTTAACACAGGGTGAAGTCTCATAAACTCATGATCCAGTCTGGACAGATCTCATCCTCCCACGCTTGTCTCCACTACGACCCACCTCAACTTTTTAGGAAATTAAATAGGGCAGATTTCGCAACAGACCTGCCTCACAGTCCTCCCTGATGCCATCCCTCCCGCTTTCCCTCGGGGCAAAAAAGCCCCATGATGTGCTGCCTGGCATTCCTGTGAAGGTCTTCAGAGCTTGCTGTGAAACGATGCAAGAAACTACTCTTCCATCTGTACTCAAACATCACATACAGTAAGAGCCACAAGAAATTCTCCATCTTCCTGTCGATGGACCCTACCCACGATCACTTGGTGGGTTCCGACTTGGGGTATTTACAAACAAAGCTGCAGAGACCAGTACTAGCAAGTTCCCTCACATACATGTTCGAGTTTCTCACAGTACAGAATCGGCAGGTGACAGGAGAGGGCCACCATGCACTCGACGACACCTTGTTGGATGTGCTCTACAAGCCACCGGGCAGCCACCAGCAGTGCACGCATGTCATCGCCTACCTCCAAATCGTGGCCTGCCCTGGTTTTCATCAGCATTTGTCAGATTGCAGGGAGACTAAGCAGCTTAGGAATTTATCATTTTCATTTTCTCTCCTGTATATTCTCTGTCCTATCCTTCATAATCTTTTCAAAAACCGAGTCTGCTCAGACAATGATGATGAGTGTATAACACGATACAATCCCTTTGGAAAAATGTGGCAGTTTCTTCTACCAACGGTGGTAGATGCGTGGAGCAGAATACCGCTCAGCAGTGTAAAACGATGCATCACGAATCAGTCTTTAAAACATGTCAAAGGGAAAAAGCCAGATATGCATGGTTCCATTGACAGGAGGTTCTCAAACAGGCCAAAACTCATCTATTGATAAAAACGAGGAGTGATTTCTTCCTTGGAGGGCGAAGACTGACCATCTCTGTACCTTGAGTACTGTTTACCTGGGTGTATATACATGTCAAAAAAAATTTTTTTTTAAAATTTCAAGCTATCCCCTTAAGATTGGTGCACTTCACAGTATGTGAATTTTGCCTGAAAAACTTTAAAAACGTAAGCACGTAGTAAGTGTTACAGACGGACTGTACTGTACATGGTAGTGTATAGTGAAAATCCGTGCTTTATCAATTACATCGTCGTTACTATCTTGTAGTTTGTAGCCAAATTTTTTTAATGGAAAGCACCATATAAAGAGAAATTCTTAATTTGCCATCATCAAATGTTCACAAATATTCTCTTAACGGCTTACACTTTCTTAGGTAGGAAATCCTCTTCTCTGCTAAGGTGCTAGGACCCGTGCATTTTCTTCTACAGCGGACTTTGCACTGGGATTGCTCGTCTACCTCAAGTAAGACTGTGTATGAGGAAGAAATAGGATTGTATGTTTCTCTGCAGGGCCGTGCAACATACACAAACCACATATGACATCCTCTATCCTTTCCCCACTCTGGGTACTGCTGCTTCTAGAAAACTGTCCACTTCAGTGAAGTTTTCAACTATCCTGGCCACTTGTCCAGTCTCTTTTAAAAAACCTCTTCTGTGATGTATTTATTTTAAATGTTTTTATGATTAACCATGCAGAAAACCAGTTTGGGGCTTATTTTTATTACTCTATTTTATTTTGTTCCTTCTTAATGTACTTCTTTATATTATTCTCTAAAAATCCTTGTTCTGGTCTGTTAGTTTTGTGTAGTCTTTGTTCTTTTTAATAGAAGCATTTAAAACTTCAGATTTTTTTCTTCTTCACATCACCTGGTCCAATATGTATGGGTTTTCCTTACTGTTCAGTTGTATTTTCTCTCTTCCATTATTAGTTCTCTTAAGAGTTATTTAGGATTTTTTAGATTTCCAAAGTGACCTCTTTTTTTAAAAAACTTTTTAACAACCCCCTTAATTTCATTTTAGAGTTAATCAGATAATGCTATTTCTTTGATAGTTTTAAAAAATGTGCTAAGACCCATAGCTGACTGGGATTTTCTTCACATGTGCTTGAAAGGAATTCCCATTCTCTAGCTGTTGGGTACAGCGAACCATTAGAGCAAGCTGGTCAACTCTGTTTTTCAAATCTTAGTGATTTGTCTGTGTATTAATTACTGAGAATTTTTTAATGGATGTCTCCGAATTACAGATTTGCTAGCTTCTCTTACATGTCTCTAAAATACGTCACACATTTTGAGGCTGTTAACAGATATATAAACTTTGAATAATATCACTGGCAACTTCTCTGTTTATCACTAGGAGGTAACTGTGTTTACTCTTCACAATAGTGCCTTAGAAAATCCACTGGACCAGTTAGTGTGCTTACTCCTATCTCTGGTTAGAATTTACCTCAAATGTATTTGTTCTACTTCTTTATTTGCAACTTTTACATCTCTGTGCCTTGGCATGTCTATTGCAAAACACAGCAAAATGCACTCTTGGAAAAAAAAATGGTGGAAGTCTAACAGTCTCTGATGGGTAAGTTCGGTTTTATTGTAACACCAAAATATAAACACACTGTTACATACTGTTTTATGCATTGCTATCTGGATTAATTTTTACTGTCCTGTTTTTTGTTTGTATTTTTGGGTTTTCTTTTCTTTCTATTAGATTGATGGATCCCTTACTCTGCTCCAGTTTTTACATCATTCTGGAGTTAATGCACTTTATTTGGTTATCTTGAAATCTGACATGCATTCTTTGCCTTTCATCAGTTCTGGAAAATTCTTGGGTTGCCATCTCTTGAAATACTTCTGTTCCCATATTTTCTAATGCACGTATGTCAAACACCTTCATGTGAACTTCCATATCTCAATTCATGTCTTTGGTTCTGTTCCATCACTTTATCTCTGCTCAAACTTTCTAATTTTTCTTGATTTTCCATCTAGTTAAGTGATTCTGAAAGAATCCGTGTCAAATTTGCTGTCTACTTTTAAGCATTTTATTTTACAATTCTGGAAGTTTCTAGGTCCCACCCTCCCACCCCCTGGTTTCTAGTTTCTTTTTAAAGTCTGTTTTCTTTCTCCTGTTTTGTTCCTTTGTACTTTTTAAATATCTTTTTTATTTTGTTATAAACATATAATGTATTATTAGCCCCAGGGTACAGGTCTGTGAATTGCCAGGTTTACACACTTCACAGCACTCACCACAGCACATACCCTCCCCAATGTCCATAACCCAACCACCCTCTCCCTACCCCCGTCCCCCTGGCCACCCTCAGTTTGTTTTGTGACATTAAGAGTTTCTTATGGTTTTTCTCCCTCCCGATCCCATCTTGTTTCATTTATTTGTTTCCTACCCCCCAACCCCACCCCCAAGTTGCATCTCTACTTCCTCATATCAGGGAGATCATATGACAGTTGTCTTTCTCCGACTGACTTATTTTTTTTTTAAGATTTTATTTATTTATTTGACAGATGGAGATCACAAGTAGGCAGAGAGGCAGGCAGAGCGAGAGGAGGAAGCAGGCTCCCCGCTGAGCAGAGAGCCCAATGCGGGGCTGGATCCCAGGACCCTGGGATCACGACCTGAGCCGAAGGCAGAGGCCTAACCCACTGAGCCACCCAGGCGCTCCTCTCCGACTGACTTATTTCACTAAGCATAATACCCTCTAGTTCCATCCACGTCATAGCAAATGGCAGGATTTCATTTCTTTAGATGGCTGCATAGTATTCCATTGTATATATATACCGCATCTTCTTTATCCATTCATCTGTGGATGGACATCTAGGTTCTTTCCATAGTTTGGCTACTGTGGACACTGCTACTATAAACATTCGGGTGCACGTGCCCCTTTGGATCACTATGTCTGTACCTTTAGGGTAAATACCCAGTAGTGCAATTGCTGGGTTGTAGGGTAGCTCTATTTTCAACTTTTTGAGGAAACTCCATGCTGTTTTCCAGAGTGGCTGCACCAGCTTGCATTCCCACCAACAGTGTAGGAGGGTTCCCTTTTCTGTGCATCCTCGCCAACATCTGTCGTTTCCTGACTTATTAATTTTAGCCATTCTGACTGTGAGGTGGTATCTCATTGTGGTTTTGATTTGTATTTCCCTGATGCCGAGTGATGTTGCACACTTTTTCATGTGTCTGTTGGCCATCTGGATGTCTTCTTTGCAGAAATGTCTGTTCATGTCCTCTGCCCATTTCTTGATTGGATTATTTGTTCTTTGGGTGTTGAGTTTGCTAAGCTTTTTATAGATTTTGGATACTAGCCCTTTATCTGATACGCTGTTTGCAAATATCTTCTCCCATTCTGTCAGTTGTCTTTTGGCTTTGTTAACGGTTTCCTTTGCTGTGCAAAAGCTTTTGATCTTGGTGAAGTCCCAATAGTTCATTTTTGCCCTTGCTTCCCTTGCCTTTGGCATTGTTCCTAGGAAGAAGTTGCTGCGGCTGAGGTCGAAGAGGTTGCTGCCTATGTTCTCCACAAGGATTTTGATGGATTCCTGTCTCACATTGAGGTCCTCCATCCATTTTGAGTCTTTTCATGTGTGGTGTAAGGAAATGGTCCAATTTCATTTTTCTGCATGTGGCTGTCCAATTTTACCAACACCATTTGTTGAAGAGGCTGTCTTTTTTCCATTGGATGTTCTTTCCTGCTTTGTCGAAGATTAGTTGACCATAGAGTTGAGGGTCTATTTCTGGCTCTCTATTCTGTTCCATTGATCTATGTGTCTGTTTTTGTGCCAGTACCATACTGTCTTGATGATGACAGCTTTGTAATGGAGCTTGAAGTCTGGTATTGTGATGCCACCAACTTTGGCTTTCTTTTTCAATATTCCTTTGGCTATTCTAGGTCTTTTCTGGTTCCATATAAATTTTAGGATTATTTGTTCCATTTCTTTGAAAAAATGGATGAGATTTTGATAGGGATTGCATTAAATGTGTAGATTGCTTTAGGTAGCACAGACATTTTCATAATATTCGTTCTTCCAATCCATGAACATGGAACATTTTTCCATTTCTTTGTGTCTTCCTCAATTTCTTTCATGAGTACTTTATAGTTTTCTGAGTATAGATTCTTTGCCCCTTTGGTTGGGTTTATTCTTAGCTATCTTGTTCCTTTGTATTTTTTATTCTTTTACGTACCCATTTTCCACATACTTAGGGGCACCCTCTGAAGATGTTTTTGTTTGATGTTCTTGGGGTTCCTTCTGTGTGACTTGTTCTCACGGAATCTCTCCTCTGCTCTGTAACCTTCATTTCCGAGCCTGGGGAAATCCTTCCAAAAGCTGATAATACAAACTCAAAACCAAGGTAACAAATTCTCCAGATGTTCCCCACTCCCCCCACATCCACAACTTGGCTCGAACTACTTTCTAGCTGCCTCCGGGGCAGAGTGAGTCCATTACTTTTCCAGCTCACCTTGCCACTGAAAATCTCTATGGAAACAGCGGCTTTACCCTTCCTTGCACAGGTACAAGGCTTTGTCTCCTTTTCTGTGTGACCTCTGTCTTCCACTACCCCACCTCTGGCTGGTGCCCAAATCCTCATACAGACACACAGATGCTCCTAATTTTGACCTAGCACCCACTTTCCGGTGTTTGGGTCCAAGGAATTTTCTTTTTTTTTTCTTTCTCTCTCTCTCTCTCTTTTTTTTAAAGATTCTATCCATTCATCTGCAAGAGAGAGAGACAGTGGGAGTGCGCGCACAAGCAGGGGGGAGAAGCAAGCAGAAGGAGAGGGAGAAGCAAACTCCCTGCTGAGCAGAGAGCCTGCCCTGTAGGGCTGGATCCCAAGAACCTGGGATCATGACCAGAGCCAAAGGCAGATGCTTAACCGACTGAGCCACCCAGGCACTCCTCCAAGAAATTTCTTCTCCCCCAACACCCAAGAAATTCCTTAGGTTACCTTGTTCAGACTGATTTCTATTTCAAGGCAATATATGCATGTCCAGCTATTAAATTAACAAAGGTCTTCAAAAAAAAAACAAGCCAATGACAGCTAAAGTGCAGGAAAACGGGAGCTTTAGAACATACACAATTACGATTTTTCTGGAATAAAATTTGGAAATATTCAAAAGCCTTAAAGTGCATTACTTTGATACAGCAATTATATTCATAAGCATTTATCACAGGGAAATTATCACAGAAGTATAAAAATACTTAGCTAGTGAACCACCACAGCATTGCTCACAATGGCAAAAACCTTATGTATTATTACTTTAAGTACTGCTAAGAAAATGCTGTCAGTTAAAATAGGACATTCTTAGACGGAATTTTTACATTTACTTAAAGATAAGCTGTTTAGACTTAAACAGATTTGTCCTAACACTCTTTGTAAGTAAAGTTAAATGAAATGTTTGCATTCCTGAAAGCTCTCACAGCCTCACTCACCGAGTCTATGACCCTCGTTAAGCAGGTCTGTGTTTCCCACCGACCACCATCCTCTGGCTCACCAAGGATGTGCGCACTGCCTACGAGCTGTCCACAGAGGAATCAAGGATTTCCTTCTCACCTGCTCCCACCCACTTTGTAAGTTTTGGCCCTAAGCTTGCTTCATATTGAAAGTCTGTTTCAGGGGCGCCTGGGTGGCTCAGTCAGTTGAGTGTCTGTCTGCCTTCGGCTCAGGTCGTGATCCCGGGGTCCTGGAATCCAGCCCCATGCGGGGCTCCGTGCTCAGTGGGAAGTCTGCTTTTCCCTCTCCCTGCCTGTGGATTCTCCCCTCTCCCTCAAATAAATATATAAAATTTAAAAAATTCTTAAAAGGTTTTTTCAGGATTGATTCTTCACAAAGTCCATAATGGTCTGCTGACTGAACAAGGTGCAGCCAAGTCCGTAGGCGCAGGTAATGACCCCGTATCATGACGGACACCCGACTAACTATGGTACCGTGCCACCCACACGAGGGCGCACTTAAAAAAAAACAAAACAAAAAAACCCAAACCTAGAAACAATGAACTGTAGTACATTCACAGACCGATATTAAAATATGTTAAAAAAGATGCCAATAAATGAAAGAGAAACTTTGAATAACAGCATCTCAGTCTGGTCCCTTCAGACACAGGGATAAAAGGTGATGCATCCATTTGGACCTTATTATTTTTTTTAATTTTATTTATTTTATTTAACAGACAGAGATCACAAGCAGGCAGAGGCAGGCAGAGAGAGGAAGGGAAGCAGGCTCCCCGCCGAGCATACAGCCCGATGTGGGGCTCGATCCCAGGACCCTGGGATCATGACCTGAGCCGAAGGCAGAGGCCCTAACCCACGGAGCCATCCAGGCGCCCCTGGACCTTATTTTTTTTTTTAAGTTTTCATTTAAATAATCTCTGCACCGAATGTGGGGCCCGAACTCACGACCCTGAAATCAAGAGTTGCAGGCTCTTCCAGCTGAGCCAGCCAGGTGGCCCTTTGGACTCTTCACAGCTGTTCCTTCTGAAGATCTGGGCTGGAGTTTAAGGTTAAATAAACCTTTCAGGCACAGATTTCTTTCTCCTTCACAAGTACCCTTGCCAGAGGAAAGGCAAGTGGCTGAAACACTTTCCCCCCCAACATTCCGTCCTCCAAGCCTCTCCTCCTCAAAGAGGACCTGGGCCTCACGGAACAAACCAAAAGGCACAACTGCAGTGGAAAGGAACCTCTTTTAAAGTTTCTACCCAGAGTTTAACTCCACATTCGTTCCCCAACTAGGGTGACCCTCCCCACTGCCCAGTCAGCATGGACAGCAGTCAGGAGAGGCTTCAGATGGTAGTGGTTAGGGCTCCTGCCCACTCAAACTTGAGTTTTCTTCTAACAATGTATATCTAAGTTAGACGAGGGATGCAGAAAAACTTATAATAAAAAGCAAGAGTGCTGTGCTTTACCCTCCCCCACCCACAGTGGCAACCACTCCTGACTGCTCTTTCGATTTAGAGGATGACTTGTCCAGGCAGAATCGGATGCCTGTCATCTTCTCTGGCCAATCAGCCTTTGCGTAAGTTCCTGAAATCCCGCTGACAGAAAACACAGCGCAATGCAGCCCCCCACTGTGATCCACCTTCATCCCAATACTCGCATCACCGTGGACCCTGTATTAGTCTATGTGGAAACTTTAAGCTATACTTTAACCTTGGTTCTGAGGCTAGTACCAGTGTAATATCTAACAGCATTTTGGGCAAAGAGCATCTATGAACTGGAAGAAATATAAAACCAACCATCTGAAGATACCAGAGGTCAAAGAAGTTTATACTGACAGGCATCCTAGTCATGGAAGAAGGGAATGGCACAATCCGTATTTGTGGTATAAAAAAAAAAAACAAGAAAATGAGACCCACTCTCAAGAGAAGAGATCACTGAAAGACCAACCTGGAGATAACCCAAATGTTGGGGCCAGGAGACAACAGAGAGCCCCCACAACAGCTGTAATCCAGAAGATACGGGGAAATGCGTATAGAATTAAGTAAACACTAACTGCAGTAAAATACAGTAAAAAACAAAAAAAATTCTAGAACTGACTTTTTATATATATATATATATATTTTTTAAGATTTTATTTATTTGACAGAGTGAGACACAGTGAGAGAGGGAACACAAGCAGGGGGAGTGGGAGGAGGAGGAGAAGCAGGCTTCCTGCTGAGCAGGGAACCTGATGCGGGGCTCGATCCCAGGATCCTGGGATCATGACCAGAGCCAAAGGCAGCCGCTTAATGACTGAGCCACCCAGGAGCCCCTGAATGTTACATTATCTAGAATAAATTATTTACTAGATGGGCTTGAGAGCAGAATGGCGATAAGACATTATCTTTTGTTGGTACAGAGACACCAACAAAAATGATCAATTTTGAGGTAGAGAGAAAGAAAATGAAAACAAACTGCTGAAAACCAAAGGGGAGAAAAAAATCTTGAAGGCCAACAGGAAAAAGTTACTTGTAACATACCAAAAAAGAATTCAAATTACCACTGAGTTTTCATCAAAAATGCAAAAGGTTTTGGAAGACAGAGTAGTCACGTCTCCTTTAAACGTTCAAATAGAGAGAAAAGAAACGCTATCAATCCGAAATTCTTTTTCCAGTAAAAACATTCTCCAAAAATGAAGGTGAAATAAAGGTATTTTCCTGTAAAATAGAACTAAGAGACTTCACATAGTACACACTTGCATTTCAAGGGGGAGAGAATTAATACTACATGAAGCCTTAGAAACAGTAAATATCTGGTAAGTATAAAAGACTATTTTTCTTAATTCTTTTTTTTTTCTTAATTCTTTAAAATACAAAGGACGGGGGCACCTGGGCAGCTCAGTTGCTAAGTGCCTACCTTCGGCTCAGGTCATGGTCCCAGAGTCCTGGGATGGAGCCCCGTTTTGGGCTCCCTGCTCAGCCGGAGGCCTGCTTCTTCCTCCCCCACTCCCCCTGCTTGTGTCCCCTCTCCTGCTGTGTCTCTCTCTGTCAAATAAACAAACCACTGAAAAAATAAAACACAAAGGATAGTTTAAGATAAAAACTTACAATACTGTCTTGTGGCTTTTAAAGCATATGTAGATGTGACCAAAAAGATGTAACTCTACAGTGACAAGGTTTCCACATTCTCTGACCTCCTACAATATTAACTCTAAATCTAGTGTAGTGCCCCACTCAACAGTGAGAGGGTGAAGGCTGTTGACCCTCCAGGCAGTCAAAAATCCACATGTAACTTCTGGTTCCCCCCAAATGTACTACAGTCTAGGGCCGACCAGAAGCATTACTGAAAACACAAACAATCAGCACACATTTGCACGCCACATGTTTTATATGCTGTATTCTTACAGTAAGCAAGCTAGAGAAAAAGGAAATCCAAAAAAGAGAAACTACACTGAAATACTGTATTTATTGGAAAAAAAATCTGAGCGTAAGTTGACCCACATAGTGCAAAACCATGTTATTCAAGAGGCAACTGTGGTTAAAAAAAAGTCTGCTGTAATCCGTAAGGCAGCAACACACACACCACCTCAGAGGAATAGCGAAAAAGCCAACAGACACATTTACAACTCAGACGCTTAGCAACTGAGCCGCCCAGGTGCCCCGTCCTTTGTATTTTAAAGAATTAAGAAAAATAGTCTCTTATACTTACCAGATATTTACTGTTTCTAAGGCTTCATGTAGCATTAATTCTCTTCCCCTTGAAATGCAAGTGTGTACTATGTGAAGTCTCTTATGCAATTCGAGGCAATTTCAAATAACCCAAAAGAAGGGAGGAAAGTAGGGACAAAGAAATTTTTTAAAGAGCAGAAAAAAATAATAAAAGTGTAGACCTAAAAACCAACCTGTTAGTACTTACAATAAACAGACTAAAACCCACAGTCCAAAGACAGGGATGACTGGAAGGGACAGACGGTAGGGCTACTCTGTATGCAGTTATCAGAGACCCACTGTAAGACACAGAGAGGCTGACCTAAACAGGCGGGAAACGGGCATGAGATGGCTGAAGAGATGTAACGGTACCGGACAAAACAGACTTCAAGGAAATGCCAGCAGCGGGAAGACAGACATTTCATAGTAACAAAAGGGTCAATTTATCAGAAAGACAATCATAAATGTGTACTCTCTTCACAGAGCTTCAAAATACGTAAGAGAGAATCTGGCGTAATACTCGCGCCACCAGATTTCAAGCTGCTAACGGGACCGGACTGAGGAAGTGCACGGTCCTCTCCCGCAGGCTGACACGATCCTGCTCCAGCACACCACAGTCTACACCCAACGAATCCATATCCTTTTCAACAGTCCAAGATAATGCGCATCAAATAAGGCTATTTTCTGGGCCCTTAAAACAGCCCTTGATACACCGTAAAGGACTGATATCATACAGAGTTTGTTCTCTGACCAAAATGGAATTAAATTTGATATCAGTTAACAATGAGCTGTCCTGGAAAACCCCAACTATTTCCGACTAAACAACATTTCTATATAAGATTCAAAAAAAACCAAAAAACAGCAGCCAAGGAAAATTATAAAATGTTTTGAACTAAATAATGATGAAAAGAAAGCAACAGAATTTGTGGTACAAAGGTAAGAACTCTATTGAGAAATTTATACCTTCAAATGTGTACACTAGAAAAGGGAGGACGACATTATGGCAACACTCCCCGAATTGAGAGACATAGCCCATGCCATCCCCATCAGCATCCCAGCTGGTTTCTTTGTAGGAAGTGACAAGCTCATTCTAAAATCCATATGGAATTGCAAGGAAACCCCAAACAATCTTGAAAAAACATAGTTGGAGTACTCATACGTCAAGATTCCAAAACTTTCTGCACAACAGTCATCAAGACAGAGAGGTACTGGCAAAGGATAGACATTTTGATCAGCGGAACAGAACA